>JAQGBX010001891.1:0-22581 GCA_034698745.1 Megaphyllum sjaelandicum | reverse complement strand
CGATTTGCATAATGTTGATCCCCTTTAAGAATGTCGTCCTTTTGGCTTGCATCATGTTTAATCCTTCTCAGGAATGCTCTAATTGCTTGCATGACGTTAATCTCTCTCAGGAATGTCATGCAATCGCTTGCATGACCCTGGCCGATCCTCACACAACCAACCAACCTTATTTCTGCTATTAACTTCTTCAAAATATGCAGTATTACGTTGTACCGTTTCTCGTTCGGGAATTTTTGAAGATGAATAAAGAGACTCGTAGAATTGATATTTTTACATCAGTATAGTAATATACAAATCTTTTAATTACGAATGTTTGTTTTAAAGTTCATACATACGGTATCTATTTTGACTAAGACATATAGCTTACGATATATGTAGTTCATTTTTCCTTCTTTAGAATCGTCATGTTTTAAAAATTAAACTAATTTCTACAAAAACTCGAAATGTGTATCTGACAGATACAGCGTGAACGACGGAGTGTTCATCTCGATCGCAAACATTTAAGGCCATATATTTCGACCATTCTATACGCCCGTGAACGGAGCGAGATAATCCATCCTTAAATTAATAGCAGAATGACGAATACGCAAGATAAAAGCACGAGTACGCGGTTCGTTTCGCGTCTTAATAATAAAAATATCTAATATCGAAAGTGTATTTGCACCCTGGTGCGTGGCTCACTCGTGTACCGCATCTTAAAAATGCATCCGTCAATAGTTTACGCCTAAAATGATAGCTTAATTATTATAACCTTGCACGTTTCCATCGAAGGCAGCCGTATTAACGATTTTATTTTTAATTAAAACAAACCTGAGGCAACGCGTGTCGCTAATTGCTGCAAAATCCATCCCTCCCCCTGTGGTTAGGCAAACACTGCCAACTCCGCTGCATCGAACGGTTGCATGCCTATTGCAGCCCCTTTTCATTACCTGAAGCCCTTTCGGTTTTACGTTATAATGACAAAAGCCAAACCTTAGAAGGCATTTTCATACTCCTTTTACATCGGCTTTAACGCGTTAATATTAATATTTAAAATTACACCTCTTTCATATTCTATGTTTAGTGAAGGCCACATTTTTATCGTTTATTTTTCCATTTTTTTCCTGGGAATATGACATCGTGTGATTTTAGAGTAAATGCCTTTGGGGCCGTTCAAAAAGGACGTCCGCAAATTGGACAACGGGCTCCAGTGAAATCGAACGCGAAGAGTGGATCTCTACATGTCGACGGAAATAACGCTATTGTTTTTGGACTGCATCTTCCAAACGACCAATGGCGTCATTTTACTCGATCTTTACCAAGATTCCCCCAGAAATTTCAAATTTAACTTTCCTGACTTTCACAGGTTTTTCTATACATTTTCCATATTTTGCTAATTTGCCAAAAAACCAAAGACAAAATTGCAAAATTTCTCACTTTTTTCGAGCAAAAATTTTAACAATTTCCGATTACAAAATTTTCCCATGATAATTTTCCTATGTTAGTTTTTAAAATTGTCGTTGTAAATTTAAAAAAAAATTTTTTTTAGTGTCAATTTTTGAAAATATGTAAATTTTTCTCGTTGTCATTATGGTCGGATTAAACCTAGAAAAGTCAGAAAACGTCAGGGAAGTTCAAAATAAATTTCTTTGGGAACCCTGTTAAAACTATATCAATTTGTCTTCAGAATCTGTTGAAATTTGTGCGAGTTTATCCTCGAGAAATTTGAAAATTTTGCAAATTTGTACTGGGAATATTTTTGAGTTTGCAAATGGGTCTTGGGCTAACTACGTACGAGTGGGAGAACTTATTTTTTTTGAATTTGATATCAAAAAATACATTACCTTAACGTTATGGCGCTTCAAGGCTTTTGGACTCTTTTAGACATTGTTAGCATTTTGATTACTTTCGAAGCTCGTAAGACTATTGCGTATTATCCTCGTTATAGGAGCAGTATTTTTTATCATGAATTGTCAGAGGAATTTCGTGATTTCGACAATGTTCCCCTCAAGCTAGCAAGCTTGGCATTTGGTGTATTTAATCGTTATTTTCGAATCTTGAGGGCATCGTTAAAACTACCGTAATATTATAATTGAAAAAGAAATTTCCCCGAAGCCAAATTATAAGTGTTCCGCTCAGATTTCATCTCTAGTTTTTCCATTCGACTTTCGAAAATGCACTTTATTAATTCTGTATTTGTATTAATTTACGTTAGGAAATAAAGACAGCACAACCTCTCGAGTAGCCTACTGACTTATTAATAATAATACGAAGACGGAAATAATATTCAAAAAAAGGTTTATTTACAGAAAAAACAATCGCCTTTGATATACAGCATCGTAACTCTTAAATTATTAAACGGAAAAAAATAATTTATGAAATCAGATTTCTAGAATGATTGGACAATTACAACTTTATAAATGTACACTTGTTAACTATCTTATGCGTTGTTTTTTTAACTCGTTCGAATACTTTTCCAGTAAGGGGCCATTCAAAAAGGACTTCCTCAAACTTTTCCCAAAATTGGACTCCCCTACCCCCTGTCAGCCTTGTGTCCGGTCAATCAGGACAACCCTTCCCCATTCGGACCTCCGAAACTAAAAAAAATTGTAGTCTAAAAATTGTAAAAGTTTCGTAAATTTTGTACTCTGAAAAGGTTGAGAATATTACCAATTTGTCCTCAGAATCTGTTAAAAATTTTGCAGATTTCAGCTTAGAAAATGTTGAGAATTTTAAGAATCTGTAGTCGAAAACAGTTAAAAATGCTGAAGATTAGTACTCGGGAAAACGTGGAAAATGTTGCAAATTTGTCCTCGCGGGAAAACTTGGAAATTTTTGAAAATTATTCGTCGGGAAAACGTGGAACAAATTGTGAAAAGGACCTCGGAAAAGGTTGCAAATTTAGTGAGTTTACGCTCGAGATAAATGAAAACGTTGCATATTTGTAGTGGGGAAAATTGCGATTGGGCCCTGAACTTCTAAGTACTGTGATTTTCCCAGGTTTTCCAGGACTGGAGGCAAAGTCAGTAAACGGGGTTGCTGACTTTTGCAATTTATAACATATCACCTACGCGATATTGCTCTCAATTTCCATTTTACTTCAGCAACTGATTTTATTTGGCATTTTTTTTAATCGAGTGAGTGGACGTCAGAGTTGGTCATCCTCTCCTCCCTTCCATGTTCACATTGTGGCCGTGGCTCAAACTATCCCCTCCTACGCCCTACACGAGGACGTCCTTTTTGAATGGCTCCTAAGTGTGTGTGTGTGTGTTGGGTGTGGATGACATTGATTATTGGGTGGAAGGTCGTGGACAATATGGTTTTTTGAACGCAATGTGCGACACGAAAAGATGCGATGTTTCGTTGGCCCATTTGCTATTTTCGCACCCTGTATACAAATTGGAGGACCTAGAGTACGTTGTAGATTTTTGTCACGTAGGTAACTTTTTATTTACAACAAGGACGCGTGTCGAAAAGTTAACAAAGTCGAGTTGAGAGTTTTAGATTCGCCCTAAAGATCTCTCGGTCGTAGAAAGAAGGCAATAAACGAAGGCGTATAAAGAAAAGATTTAAATCATTTTCAGTTTGAATTCCTGGGACGCCAAAGTGAAAACACGTTCGTTGTTGTTACCGAGTTTAAATCTTGCAGGCTCACGAGGGGCAGATTTCATTTAGGGGAAGAAAAAGTATTTACGAGGCGCATCGGCGAAGCAACGTTTTCATTTTACGCCTTTTGTATGATCAATAACGCACCACGACTATAAACAAAAAGTAGCCTTTTGCTCCTCTGACGAGAAAACGGTCTGAGAAATACGAGTTGAAACAAATTTCGCATCTCGATTAAGGAGAGAAGCATTCATCACGACCACAACGGAAAACACGATATGAAAAGTGGCTTCAACGCTACTCACTATCAAGAGTTATTTATAAAAAAAATACCATTAAAAGTATGCGGGATGCGAGGAATTTAATCGCGAGGTTATAAATCAAGGGCTCGATGTAGGCGAGAATGCCGTATGTAAAGAAATTTGTACAAAAACTCGGTGCACGGTACGTATCGTATATGAGATGTTTCGAGAGAAAAGCTAGTTATTCAATTTCAATTCTGATGTAGGCCTACTATGAATGCGTCGGAACATCTTCGGATTCACGAGTTTAATGCTGTTCGACCTCGTTAAGACGAATCTCGAGGGTGACGTCAATATACGTTCCTTTAAACCGTAGTTCGTATTATCGGATTTCGTTAAAAACGTGACTTTATTCAATTTTTACCTCGACGCACGACCAAGAAACACGATTCAATTTATGCGCAACGTTTCGACACCATGCATCTTTATTCAAGCCCTGACAATGTGGACCACACATGTCCGTGTGGTCTAGCTGTACTTGGTGTTCTCCTGCATGTTTTGTTGTCTCGAGATAACTTGGAGATGTAGACTTAGGGGTGTTTTACTCGCAATTGTCAGGGCTCGAATAAAGATGCTTGGGGTCAAAACTTTGCGTATAAATTGAATTGTGATTCTTGGTCTTGTGTTAAGAAAAAAATTGTTATTGTTCCGACCACTCGAAGATGTTTCCTTTTGTGACTTTATTCAAATGATTATGCATTTAAGGTTTATTATGGGAAAGAAAAGCCAATAACAGAAATACCAAAATACATAGAATACAAAAGAGTACTTGTTGTACGAGGGCGAAAAATAAATAAAACAAAATACAGAATTAAATTATAATTATCGAGTTCAAAATGAAAGTACATATTATCCGCAAGCTTACCAAAGATAACGTACTCGTACAAACATTGTGAAGTAAACGATGCACTCTTCTCAGAATGTAAATGTATTTCATTACGTAAGAGATATGGCAGAGATGACTTCCTCGGAAAATAGCAATGCTAGTTTGTTCCGTGGGTGTACTTCCTCAAATTAATCCCTCTCCTAGCTGAGGCCAGAAACAGCAGATAGTTACTTTGTCCTTTAAATGTCTCCGGGCCAGTCTCCCCCTGTATTTAACCACTCTCTCCCCCTTTCCCAATTCTGATTTGTATCCTAATTAGGAGGAACAGCCCATAATAGGGTCAGTCTTGGCTTGCTGAAGGTTTAACATTTGACTCGAACCTCTCGAGAAGGCCCCAAACTTTAATATGTTTTTACTCGTTGTTTCAACGATAACGACAAAAGTTTAATCGTCGTTTGGATGTGAAGGTGCTCAGACATTTAACGGGGATTTTCCCGTTATAACGTAGCTTTCTCATCTTGTCTAAAGTTCTTGTTAACATAGTGTACGCGCGAATGCTCCGGAACTCGAAAATTCATTTGTTTTAGGAGAAAATACGTAATATCCGAATTCGGAGATCATCTTAAACGAAGAAATTAACATTATTCGTCCTTGCTCTAGGACGTGGACTAAGAATGAGTGCGTACTAGCAGAAATTAGTATAAAGGGAGTTCTTTGTTAATGAAGATCCGCTCATGTACTTCAAGTACTATCGCAAAGTGCGTACTAAAATAATGATTGATCAATAATGGATCCCTTTTTATCACTAATCTGCCTCCTGGAAAAGGGGACAGTGGAGTGTGAATTGTTGGTTACACCATTTCTGTTTACCTCGAGTCCCATCTAGGTGTGGTACATACCCGAGGAAAGACCAATCGATAGATATTATCTATACGTCTTACCTATTTTTATTAAAGTTTGCACGTGTAATTTTGTTAAGTTTAAAAATGATACTCGTGATAATCGTATAATTTTCAGTAATATTATGTTCTGGCAGTTCACCTTCGCGAAATATCACATCAGACGATCTATCTAAGAATATCTTTAATCAAAAATTAACATAAAATACAATTTTCGAAAATTAATAGGATTTCATTAAATTTAAACTGGCACGTTCATTTATGCGTTAGTCATCTATTGAATTACGGTTTTAAATTCATGTACAGGGCATGCAGTAATGGTGCAGTATATATATCGTACGATGTTGCAAAATCTTCATAAATCAATAAATAACAGCAAATATAATTTTTTTTAAAAAAAAGTGCGCATGTATTATGCACCTCATTTTATATTGACGTCAGTTCGCGGTACAAATCCCTACACTCATTTAAAACACAAGAATCCTCTTTTTATTTTTATTTTTTAGAGTGCGATGATGGGCTTACCGATTAATATTTAGATGTCTCGAGTTTAGTTTTTCATTTTACGAGACGCAAATTCCGCTTTTGTTGTCTAACTATAAAAGTATAGGCTGTGGTGCTCGAAGAAAATCAATTTTTTTGAAATGTATTTCTCATACATTCTCCATTTTTGGGCCGAGGGGCGAGGGTACGATGCTTTTTCAGTCGTTGCAACGTTGCTTGGAAAGGTAATTTTATTGAACAATTATAAACGCCTATAGTGCTGTACTTATTGGGGCATTGTTAGCAATTAAAGCGCAATTATTTGGCCGTAAAATTACGCCTTCATTTCTTTTTTTATATCAGAGTTGTTGCACGGTGTATCTAGAGTGCCATAAAATTGCCAGTAATGGCAATATGATTCCTGCACTTTTTCATATAAATAAGATTCACAGGGGATTATACGTCACATGCATAGCTCTTTACTCCAACATTTGAATGGCGTTTTATACATTCGTTGTAGATGATTAATTTTCAGCAAATTTCTTATCTAAACTAAAATTTAAATCATCTTTATCGATATAATCGTCGCTATTGACGAAGGGGTTTTCCCCTGAAGCTGGATACGACCCTCCTACCACGTGGCCTTTATTTGCTGACTGTAGGGAATACTGAGTTGAATTGAATTGAATCTATTCGTACGTTACATTGGTTAGGATCGTGAGTATAGCACATCGCTAAAGTTGTGGTACCGAATTTTATCAATCCTATGAAAGTAAATAGATGCCATATACTTTATTGATATAGCAGGGTACCCCCAGACTTGAAAAAATCAGGGAACTTGACAATCACGAATAACGAAACACGACCATAGATTTTGTTTAGAAAAACGACGTTTCGCCGCAACATGCGGCCTTCAAATTTAATCTACAATTAGTAAGACAATTACGATGAAACCAAAGCAATATACATATACCAGACTTACTAAACTAAACGTCGTTTTTCTATACACAAATCTATAGTCATGTTGCGTTATTTTTGATTATATTCACCGACCACTTGAAGTCTGTTAGTATGTATAAGGAACTTGACAATGTCTTGAAAAGTCAGGGAAGAAAGGCTTATTTTGAAAAAGTCAGGGAATGTCAACGTAGTCATGTTGTTGCATTCCAAAATTAATACTTATATGGTTAACTCATGGCCCATTTTCAGATTAAAAATGTGCAACATTTCCTCGTTTTTCGAGTAAAAATTTTGCAAAATTTTCCACGTTTTCCGAGTAGGTCTATATACAAATTTGCAAAAATTCCCACGTTTTCCCTATCCTGCTGCAAGTTAATGGGCCTAACTGACTGCTGCCAAAGATTCATTATAGACTGCGAGGCTTGATTTGCACTTATCCGGTCTTAAATACTCACCACAGCTGCACACGGGGCTTGCAAATAACTGCCACATAGTCGGTTTTTTTTTTCATTTAGGAGGTTTTCACTTATCGGGTTTTATATAACATTTATAGGAAACGTACGAATTAAAAAAGTTCGGTGTTTTGAAATGTTTTGCATTTAACAGGGTTTTTCCACTTATCGGGTTTTCTACTTATCCGGGTTCCACTGTATATTATTTATATTTAGAGTTGCTTTCGAAATTTCTAACAATACGTGTGCATGTATAAAGTTAAGCTTCCTCTTAATTATGAAGGATCGACAAAGCATTAAAGGTATAATCCAATTCCCAGAGCTGATCTTGTTATTTATACTCCCGTGATCAAATTGTACATAATTTATAATCGTAAACACGTTTGGCAACTCGGCCTCTCTCCTTTTACACAGAATTACACGATCCAGCCATTAACTGAAATGTAAAACGCAAAATCAGAGAGCAGGCAGTACTTCCGGAATGGACCAATCGAGATAAAATATACTCACGTTGAAAAGAAAAGCAATTATAGGAAAACATATTGCATTTAAAAATATTTACGATGAATTTCAAAATAAACCTACATTTTTAAATTAATTTTGTTTTTATAACGCTAAACAAAAATTAACATTCGTCGAAATAAAATGCGTGCACATGTGGTACCCGTGGACCTGGAAAAGTCAGGAAAGAATGGTTTATTTTGAAAAAAGACAAGGAAATTCAACGTAGTCGTGTTATTGCATTCTAAAATTAAAGTTTTTAATTAGTTAGTTCAGGGACCGTTTTCTGAGTTAACAATTTGCCAAATTTTCCCCGTTTTTTCAGTACAAATTTTGCAAAATTTCCCACGTTTTTCGAGTATAAATTTTCAAAACTGTCCACGTTTTCAGAGAACATTTTAAAAAATTCCCGCGTTTCTCGAGGACAAATTTGCAAACTTTTCCACTTTTTCCGAAGTAGGCCTACATATTTTTTTAAAAAAATATTTCTATGTTAATTTTCAAAATTGTCAATAATAAATTTTGCAAAATGTTTAAATTTTTGATATTAGCATTGGTCAGGGAAACTTCGTTAAAACCTAGAAAAGTATGGAAAGTTGAAAATGAAATGACAATAATATATACGTTTTGAAAATTGAGTCTCTCGAGTACAGTAAACGCATTTCTTTTCGTTGTGGACTAACCCTTTAATTGTCATTCTCTAAACGAAAACTCGCATCGATTTCTAGTAAACTTACCTTTCTCCTTCTCCGATTTGTTGTGTTTTTGCCGAAAATCGAAGAGAAAAAAGTATGTTTTTGAGGCTCCACACACATTGTGTGGGAAGTGTTTTTATTGTAGTGAATACGATATGTCAGCCTGAACCGAAATGATGACATCGCCCGGAGCATTTGTCCCCAGAGTGTTTTAATACTCGTCTCAAAATGCTCGTTTCTGGAAAAAAAATAACGTGAAAAGACATTAAATTATTACATCGGGCTGACACTTTATTGACACGTTTGGCTCACATAAACAGTTGATTCCCCGGAGAAAATACCTCGAAATACAGTAAGAGAGGAAAACAGATACACATTTCGTATTCTGGACCATGTTATTAGATCAGGAGGAAAGCTGAAAAAAATGCATCGTTTTGTCACTGCAATAAGTTGGCTTTCGAGCGGACAAAAATACCCATTCACGCTCTTCGAAGACGCCGATGGCCACTGGCTATTCAATTTATAGAAAAGGATTTTATGTACATCTCGATTTTTGTATTTGTCAACCGAGATGCGTGACTGTAGAAACTTATTCCATCTACGTGTAGTACAGTCTATTTTTGATTATTTGGCACTAGGCGGCGCGGCGTGGGAAAATTAAATTAGGACAATGTTGGTAACGAATGATCCAGCGAGTTAATTTCTCATCAAAAAATTTTTTACTGCTTATTGAAGCTTCGCTAAGAGTTACGAATAATTCAATTTCGCTGGAATTTTATTTTATTTCCAGAATATAAAAGCATCCTATTCGGATGAGAAGAGTTTATACATCGTATAGATTTTACAGTTTAAATACAAAATATAAAATTTTAGTTTAAGAATAACTATTAAGCCTACGTATCAATAATATAGTATAATTAAATGTGAACAATGTAAAACTTTCATTATAAGGCATGCAATTTGAAGTTATATGTTTAATAAATGTTAAAAGCATTTGTCTTCATTTTTCTATCGAAACACATTTTTTAAGAGCACTTTCCTGGGACAATTGCATAAAAATACAATTTTAGAATACGATGAAACACAAATGGTGTGCCTAAACTGATACAGGAAAGTGTTCCTAATTTATTTTATAGGAACTCAAAATCTTCATATCCTAGGAACACTTAGAAACACTTAATGATGTTTCAAAAGGTTTAAAATGACTCGCCGTGACAAGCAAACAATCAGACAATGATCTTTCCAATAACATAACTAAATCGAATTTATTAGAGCCTATTATTGAAATTTATTGAAAATATAAAAGATCTCAAGTGCAATTTAGATTAAAAGCTCCTCTCCATTTTCTCTAAAGTTTACCCACGTAATCAAAATCTACGAAGCAATTTTGGTAGATTCTTGGTAAAATGTAAAAGCGTGCAATTAAGAAACTATACGTATTCGTAAATTTCCTGATTTTTTTCTACTCGCATTAATCGGAATTTAAGATGTAACGTCTTTCTTCAGATTAAAGTTAATTTATTTTTATTTTTAAAGAAAACAACACATTGCCTAAAACTCCTAAAATTCCTAAAAACATTCCCTCTTTAATTGCATCCCATTCGACGAATGTATGTTTGTGATGGCTGTCACATCTCAACGAGTGATGTTTAATATGCCTTAAATATATTTGCTCGGCATAAATAAAACTGCTGCGTTTATCTAGGGGCCTTAACATTTATCCCTCGGTGCTATTTTATTTGGAAATGGGTCGTTTTTTCACCCCCCCCCCCCAATTCCTTCTTTCCAACCACTCACTTTTCTTCATCTTTGGCTTGCGCATCTTTTGTCGATATGTCAAGTAAGAGCTAGCTCTCCTTCTCTCCATCCGCGTCAGAAACATCTCTTTTATATTTTATGATAGGACCAAGAATTGCTCAACATTTTCGGATTTAAGTAACGGAATGCCTTCATTTTTCACCCTCGCGTTTACCTAGTACATATTGATTCATTTTTGGTGAACAATCCACTTTCCCACGTTTAGAGACCCTTAGCTCCTAAAGCTCTTGCAGAGCATCTTCCTTCTGGGAATGCCTTTCAATTTCACATTTTTTTGTGTTAAAATATTCTCGCCGTATTCCAGGGTTCATTCAACTCGCTGATTGTATTGTATTCCTTAGAAATGAATAGGACGCATTTCGATGCACTAAACATTAGTTTCATTTCAGACTTTTCGTGAATTAAAAGTGCTTCACTTTACAAATACTTTCCAAATAAGTAAATAGTAAAAATTCATTTGTAATTACTTATGCCACCTAGTGACTAGATCGATACTATCAACTTTTGAAATCTCATTTTAATTACTTCTTAAAAACGAACGAGCGGAATATTTGTATTCCGTGTATCTATATATAGATAAAAATGTTTGTTTGTATTTGCATATATGTGCAATACGGAGCCCCGTAGAGAAAGATTATTATTTTTTTGATTTGTCCTGGATGACCCACAACACGTACAAAACGAAAGAAATAATAATAATCTTTCGTTATAGGGCTCCTTTTTTATTTTTTTATTTTGCAGTTTGCAGTTTGCTTCTGTGTAACCAAACTTCTATTCGTGCACTTTTATTACCCCCACCAATTCTGGACACACCTTCTCTTCTTTTGCACTCGTTCACAACTTACCCAGCAACGCTTTACCAAATCAAAAAAAGATGAAGCCCTCTTATAATGATAACCTTCTGCAAGAACAATATCTCTAAAAATTACGTATTTTACGGACTATAAGACGCTAGGGACTATAAGACGCACCTTCATTTTTAAGCAATTTTTTAAAGAAAATATCATTCAAACATTTCGAGTATAAGACGCACCTGAATTTTGGAGGCAATTTTTTGATGAAAAAAGTGCGTCTTATAGTCCGTAAAATACGGTAGATGAACCCGACCTTTGGTACTATAGAACTGCAAAAGCTTACCATAAACTATCATCTAACCACCAATGGTACTTCCTCTCTTTTATTCTCTCTTTTTTGTTTTTGTAATCTTGAAGAATAATAAAATCTGTACTGAAATCAGTTAGCGAGGCAACGTTCCTCGACACTGTCTTCGTCTGTCGACACTGTCTTCGTCCCTCAACACTGTCTTCGTCTCTCTCCACTTTTCAACAAGGCCAGTGTCTCTGATTTCTTTTAGCTTCCCTGGTAAAAGCCAGGTTTCACCAGCTATAGTATTCGTATAAATTGAATTTGTCAGAATTAGCCGTTGAAACGGACTTGCATAATAATCTTTTTGAAATTGAATTGAACGCTAATGTTGTTGTTCAATCGCGTGGAGGATAGTAATTGCATCGAAGATTGGATAAATGGATATTCGCTGAATGTAGGGCACGTAGTTGAATTGAATTAAAATGAGAAGAATACGAGTCGACGGGCTCAAATTCCGATATCATTTAACGATCCATTTTGGATATTAATGAATGGAATAAGTTTCCATCCAACTGCGGCTTCGTGAAAATCCTCCGATTTCATTGAAATCGTTTAATCGTTGCGTGATGATCCTTCGTAAGATTAATTAATACTTCCAGGAATCGTATTCTGTTTTGTGGAGGATTTCATGTTTAAGCTGATCGATGTAATTTACGTGAAATAATTTCACCATAGTTTATAATTTAACTCTGCACGACGAGGAATGCTCTTGGTCAAGATACGGATATAAAGGCGTCAAGGCGAGTCCATTCATGTCCAATTTCTAAAATTAAAATTTGATTTGGATTGAATACGAGTCGTCGATGTCGTTTAGGTTCTTCTCTGACACGCTTCTCCTTCACGTTTCGTTGCCTTTTCCTTTACAATTGCTTTTTTTCTAAATAAGTTCGTTTTTCAACAAAGTCGATACCTAGTAACCTAGTGGCGACATTCCGAGTGCGTAGATCGTAGTTCAAATTGATCGCTGTACATATTTTAAAAAGGGTTTAGAAATATTCCAGGTATAAGAGCTTTACAGATGTGATTCAGTGATCACTTTAGGTGATGTTTTTATTAATTGTACATTTCAAATTTAAAGATGCAATGCGTTGACTCGATTTAGGCAACTTATACTGCTCTAAAATGGCTCCCTTCTCCTTTAAGCTCAAATCCTTCAGTTTATTTTGCGATTCCACATTAAGCTCGACTCGCCTTTCTTTATCAGTCTGTTATGCACTAACAGGAAATGTGACCGGACTCTACCAAATATTTCTTTGTGAAGCTGAGTCAACAGCAAGCTGGCCAGGTCCAAACACGAAGAGAAGTGAGGCATAATGATAACACTAAGAGAAATGCTGATAAAAATAAGCGGTTATTTTACGGTGTATTTGTATATCAGCTTTAGGGACTCGGTAATCCTGATAACAATAAATAAATGATAACATGCATCGTGATCACATTAAGGGTGATTCAAAAGTAATCGTCAATAATTTTAGGGTTGTAGAGGGTACTAAACTGAACATGTTTAGTATATAGAAACCTAGGGGTGCCGACGTCATTTAAAAAAGTTATGAATGTTTTTAATTTTGGAAATTTTTAACATGGGAGTAAACGGAGGTGCCCCTTGCGAATAGCTTTCCTTACAAACGTTGGTGTTAGGCAAGACAGTCTTTCAAAAGGGGCTTTGCTGGCTCCCATGTAAAAAATTTCCAAAATTAAAACATAACTTTTTTAAATGACGTCGGCACTTCTAGGTTCCTATACTAAACATGTTCAGTTTAGTACCCTCTACAACCCCTTAAATTACTTAACTATTACTGCTATTACTTTTGAAACACCCTGAATATTACGGAGTTTGATTTTGAATTCTCCTACTTCGTCTGCGTATAAGATCGATTAGTACCAATTAAAGGTATATATAAAACATCACCGTGTCAAAATTATTTATTTTCTGTCACTTTTAGTTAAACGAAGGCGTTATTATCGATCGAAGAGAAACTAGCTTCTCTCTTAACTTAAACAATGTAATTTGTCTCAATTTGTTAATCGCAAATTGCCTCCGCAAAAATACCGTAATGGGAATACGTACTATAGTAGTATATGGGTTATAAAAATATTGGGTTTACTCTTACGAGTACAGTTAAGGTAGTAAAAATGGAAATCTGCGGTCGCCATAAAACTCGCCAAAACTCGTAAAAGTCGCCCGAAAACACTAAAACTAGGCAAGCACGATTTGTTCAAAGTATAATAGTATAAGCTGCGTGCAATATACGATATATGATATTTGATGTTAGAAAAGCCGTGCGCCCATGTAAAATATCATGATGACTTGTTAAGGATATTCGGACGAGTAACCTGCACGATAACCTTAAGTTTTAAACCGACGATTGTGTCGTTTTTGCGCACATGGCTTCACGACTGTGTGCCAAAGTGAGATTCGACGCGAAACGTCTGAGTACCACTAATAGGACGTCTTTTCTTGGAAATAATTGATCGCAAACTACGTGGTTGAAATAAATGTGATTGGTTTCGACTACAGTAGAACCTCGTTTATATGAGCTAATTGGGACCAGATGTGGTTCATACATGTATAATCGAAAGTTCATATGTCCAAAAATCGAAAAGTATGAATGAGTTGTCGTATACCTGTCTAAAAAACATCACGGTTCATCCATGCCCTAGGTTGGTTTTTGTAAAAGATAGGAATTTTTGCATTTTTTAATTAGTTTTTCCAAAGTTGATCGAGGCCTGAGCCAGCCAAAAAAAAAAAAAAAAACAAAAAAAAAAAACTCACCGTCTGGTAGGCAGGAGCCAAGTGCTGATGAGTTTTGAAATATACAACAAGTTTATTTCGTTTTGGAGACTCAGCTCCCATAACAGAGTTAATTTAATGTTTTACAATCAGTGGAAATTTGCAGTTACAATTACATTGCATATTAATACGCCAGTATGCAAGAGTATATGAAGTTACTTGGGCTCCGTTTTGGAGACTCAGCTCCCATCACAATGTTATTAAAATCAGTAGATTTACAGTTACAGTTACATTACTTTTGATATAAGTATAAAAATATACATCAGTACATAATAGTATATGAAGTTATTAAAGTTAGTACAATTGGGGAAAGCTAATCAGGAGAGTTTTGTTTGGCCCCATATTCTGAGGCCACCGTGTATAGCAGCCACATCAGTTGTTCATTAAATTTCGCTAGAAAGAAGTAAACGAGGTTCTACCGTATATGCAATTCCGAAACTTTTTGGTGTATTGTCCCTTTTAAGAGCATGTCATATATGCTATGGACCCATTGCGGGTTTCGTATAAGTCTAATCTCAATTCAATGCATCGGTAGATCGATATCGAATGAACGACCACCTGATAAAACATAATCGAGACGTCTATTTAACGTGATTAAACATGATCGAGACGTCTATTAACCCTTTTCTATATCGGTTGGCGTTTGAAGTTGCTGTCGAGGACAGCGTCTTCAAATATAACCTAAGAAAGCGCTTTATTTTTGCTTGCATAGCAGATTGAATGCGCTTTTTTCTTTCTTTTCTTCAGAGGTTTATATTATAAGACTCTCTCTAGGGTATACTATTTATGTATACCGACCACAGCTTTATATTGATCGAAGGTAAATAGCCCGTATACATGTGGTGCGGAAAAATTAGACCCAAATCTCTAGAGGTAACGGAGTGGTCAGTTCTACCGTCGAGCAACATTTTTTCATAGCATTCATGAATATAGTCCCCGGTGAGTAGTAGTATTATGGGATGCTTACTGTAAACACCTTCAAAACGGCCACTTCCATTAATTCCCTCCTAATACTCTATTAAGTTTAATTACGGTAAAACCTGTTAAGAGTGACCACCAAAAATGCAATGTTGGTCACTGTCATGAAATTAAAATAATGAACATGTAGACTGTAATACATGAAGTAAAAAACCACAAAACCAAAAAATTACAGAATCATCATGCCCTCGTGCATTAAATACAGTATTATTTATTGCCTTATTTTTTTGATCTGATAACACTTAAAAAAAGACAACACTCACTGGTCACTGTACACGATGTCCAGGTGGTCATTATTCAAAGGTGGTCGCTTTTCCAAGTTTTACTGTAGTATTATTGACGGTTTATAATTTTTTATTAAATTGTCACTGCTGCGCTGCTGTAGGTTATACCGAATGTCCCATTTTGATGGATCCACCCCATTTTTGAACAAATCAACAAAGTGGGCCCTCTTCTAATTTTAGATAATAGAAATATAGATATTTCATCAATTTGGGCAAGTATTTTTTGTTTTAAGTTCACACTTTAACTGTGAACGATATTGAAACTTTGATGTGGCTTTAAAAACATACCAAAAAACACTTTCTTAATTTAGTTGTGCACCAAGCTTATGTATAGTACGCTCAATATCCCCATAAGTTTTTTTTTGCCAAAATTTGCCTATTCAGATGATATAATTTTTTTTTCCAGAAGCTACCTACTGGAACCAACCCAAATGGGAAAAGTGGAAAAAAATCACATTCTACTAGGTTTTTGTTTCTTTACACATTTATTGATGCAGAAACACCATAAAAGGTCTAATCTTTGAAAGGTGGCGGGCATCAAGGGACCATAAGACTATTGGTCGGTGTTATCTGATCCACCATGTATGTGCTAATGAAATTATTAGCGTTTATTTACTGCGTTTATTTGATTGTTTTTCTGTAAAGTGACATTTAATGGTGTCTTTATATCAGCAAAACTGACTATGCTCAGTTAACGTTGACCATAAAATGTTATCAACTCTAGGAATGTCAAATGAGACATACATTATTTGGCATAGTTACACCATTTATCATTTTTAAACCTTATTTTAATCGCGCCCCTGAAATGGCACTTTACAAAAAATCAACCAAACACTGCACGGTGGCCGACATCGAGGGGCCATAGGGGTATTATAATAATAATAATAATAATGATAAGTTTATTAAGGGAAGATAGCCCAAAAAAAAAACGTAATAACAGAAACAGATACGAAAAAATGAGTGAGTCAAAATACAAAATCCAGAAAATTAAACCGGGTACATACTGCACAGCTAGTACAAATCATGAACAATCCAGTACATGACAACTTGTACATACAATCGTTCTCACTGATTATAAATAAAAAACAACGTGACTACTTGATTCAAGTTACGAGAAAACCAGAGCATGAACCAGATACAGTCCTGTACATAAGGTGTCATGAGTTCTAACTTACTTACAATAATAAATTACAAACAAGAATACATGGTTCATAATACAAAAAAAGAACTGGGGTTTTAACCAGGTTTTGAACATAAATTTCATATAAGCAACATTACTATAAGTACAAAAGTAGGACCTTTTATCTACAGGCTAGTAAGGCAAGAAGATATATACAAAAATATGAGGCGAACTATGTACTCTTCAAAAAGACAAGTATCTCAGTATGTGAGAGCAAAAATCAACAATATGTGACAAGCGATATACCCTCCAAAAGAACATGTATTTCATTACGTATAAGATATACAATGTAGCAGAGATGTCCTCCATGAGAAATAGCAATGCTAGTTTATCCCATAGGAACATCCTTAAATTGGTCCCTCTGCAGGGCAGGCAATAGCTCAGCCCTCAGTTAATTAATTATTATGCTTAAAGACTTTTTCGACCCAAATTTAAATTTCAAATTTTTGCCCCAATATTGGTCCGTGTTACTTGACACACACTGCATGTGCTAATAAAATTATAAGTGTTTATTTACTAAGATTAGACCTTCTATGGTGTTTCTGCATCAACAAATGTGTAAAGAAATAAACCCCCAGCGCCTCAACTATACTGTATATTTATACTCACCAGCGAATCTGCAGCCTGTACGTTTCAAGATCAGGTTTTGTAAATATTGTGGGAGGTGCTTTTACTATTTGGATTAAGAAATTACATATAGGTATGTCCGATTTTCATAGGAGGTGAAAAAAATGCGTTTATCGGCATTAATACAATCACTCGGTTTAAGCTGTAAACTCGTGTTTCTTATTTAAATATTCAATTTGTTGGTGTTTTCGATTCAATCCGTTCACCTTTTCTTGAGATTCAAAAGTAAGGAAAAGACGAATTAATCCCCTAAAGTGTGTGCTCGCTCTACTTTCGTTTTCTTCTTCTTAGTTCCTTTTTCGCAAAATTCAACAAAGGAGCAAAAAGCAAAGATGCACTTGAGCGCAGTTCAAATCCAATACTTCAAAGACGAGTCTCTTTTTTTCTGAAGCTTCAATTCGGTGAGGGTTCTTGTTTATTTCGACGAAGGGATGCCCATGCATGTTATCGATTTATCCGATCGACTTGGGCTTCTTATATACAGTAGGAATACTCAGGCGAAGCTTTTACGAACCGTTATTTGGCATTTAGATTTTCTCACGACAAAAACACGATTCGAGCAATAATTACTGATTGTTAAACGAAAATTTCTTAATGTATTTACACTACGATGCTCTAACAGTTGCAGTAACTTTGATAATTATTAAAAAGTCATTTTGCTTAGACGTCTGATAATGAGTAGACCTATTTACCTTATGTACGTCACTCATTGAAACACACCGTGTGGCTGTTTACAATAGTTAAAAATATTTTTAAAAAAATACGTAAAATTTCAATATTTTCCGATTACAAATTTGCGAAACCTTCCACATTTTTGAATACAAAACTTTCCAATTTTCAACAAAATTTCATGCTAATTTTTAAAAAAAATTCTACGCTTATTTTAAAAGTTTTAAAATTCCTGATTTTGCAATATCGTTTGATTGACAATTGGCCAGGGAATTTTTTTTTAAACCTGGAAAACTCAGGAAAGTTGAAAATGAAAATTAAGCTTTATAAGCTACTTGGCTTCGCTTGCCACTCTCTTGGTGGAGGAGGGCCTTGACTTCCTGACGGCCAAGATGCGATTCGTAAAGCTTTCTGTCCGAGTTCGGCCTTTGCATCGTTTATTGAATAGTCTTCGAAACGTTTTCGACTTTTCGTTCGATACAATCTTCGTAAAGAGACCTTTATAACCTTTATCTTTTCACGGCGGGTTCAATCCCGTGGACGTTTTACCCCTTGGCTATAGGTGCATCTTTTGCATTTTGATGTCCATCTTGTTTGGCGCTTCCCGCGGCGTATAAGTCTCATTTCCGGTGCCATCGAACCCCCAGAATCCTCGTAAAATTGGCCATTCGCTATCAATCCGTTTATGCTTTCCATTATTATTACTATTATTAGGCTATCATCCAGTCAGATTTTATATTATCTCGGACATCGTCCACCAAGTTGACCGTTAACTTCAGGCTCGTCGTAAAAAGTGATCGAGTGACCGATCTAAAAATAAAATCAGCCATTTCTTTATTGCTCGCTCTTTAGCTAGAATAAATAGCGCCGCTATTTACGGTATATATCCCGCGAGGGTGTGAATACGGTATTGACTACGTTTATTCCATGGATTTTCTCGATTATTGTCGTTTCCGTTAATGGAAATGTTCCGTACGAATGTTGCTCAAATATTGAAAGCTGAATTGGACGGTGGATATAGAAGTAGGTAAAATCCTTAGAGACTCGGGTAGAAACTAACTAGCGTGAGATGTAAGTAGAAAAACCTCATGAAAATATGGATAGGCTAGTAAAAAAAATATCATACTGGATGATGTTTACGGTACTTCAAACGTAACCGATGTTTGAACAGCTATAATTTACTAAACTAGATTGACATCGGTTTGACGTCAGTTTTCAATTCGGAATCATTTTCCGTCAATATGGAGTCAGAATTTTGTCCACGAGGAATTTCTTGCCCACTTTGTACATAATTAATACATATCGATTCATCTTCGTATAACTCGAGCCAACCAAATAACCAATTATTAACCTAACCCTTTCAAAACTGCATTATGATCCCATTATCTAAACGTTTTGAAACTTTAAAAAATGAAACATTATTTATTACTATGTCCTCTGAATTTTTTCACATTTTTTTTTTATTGAAAATTAAGTTTTGCAAAATGTCACTTTGAAATTTTAACATCTCGAAACAATGGCATAATTTGTGCTAACTATTTTTTATGACTTTTTTTTTTAATCTACAGGATGTGATTTATTAGATTGATGCAAAAAAATACACTTAAAAGTATTAGAAATTCATTAAAAACAACTTTGTTTTAAGCATATTATCGCAAATTTCTTGAAAATGTAGCTCCATGTTTTCAAAATGCTATTATTTCTTAAATAATGCCAGTATGATGTACTACAAGCATGCATTTCAAAGAGGGGCTATTCCGCTATACACTAAAGCATTGCAGTGCAACCAAAAGTCATTTTCTAAGGGGCAATACATTTATAAATATCTGGTACTTACCGTATAAGTACCGTCAGGCTCGAAAGGGTTTTAAACGAGCCGTATTTTGTTTATAGTTCATATTTTTGGGAAATCCTCGTTTATGCATTTTGATTACTAGCGTTCGATAGATGATAGAAAGTTTGATAAAAGACATTAAGCGTTATAAATCTTTTTGAAAGTTTCGTAACTTTTAATCAAATAGAAAGTTGCGGGGCGTCGTCGAATTATATGTTAATGCCTCCATTAGCAACCTTTAATTAACGATCGCCACAAAACTAAATGACTTCTGTCATTTAGGGAATCGAACATTCTCGTAATGTAGCGATATTATGCGTGGGTGCGAGCATTCGATAGGCCCGGAAGTCATTTGTTTTGTGGCGATCGATAAATAAATATTGCGAATGGAGCTAATAAACTAATTTTACGACGCTCTACAACTTGGCAATTTACACTGCTAGTGCAGGAAGCACGGTGTAGACGTTAGTGCCGCGGGAACATGAGAGGTGCCGACACGGAGTGTCCATACTGGTATTAAGTAAACTGTGCTGCCATCTTGAGAACATGTCCGGAACAACGACACGTATATTTTTATACGTAATATCGTTTAAACACCGCTTAAAAATGTATGCAGAAATGTGCTATATACAGTAGATGATTTCCATCCAAAGTATTGGGTTGATATATCGCGCTCTCTAATAAGCTGGCAAAACTCTTTTCGTGTGTTATACGAAAAGGAGATTATATCTCGAAAGCCTAGACCACAAATTGATCTCGGAATCTGATCTTCTTTTTATATTGGATTACGGTTTTCTCGCTACTTTATCGAGTTATACGTGAAGAAAGAAAAATATACATTGGGGAGATAACCGATAGCGAAAGTTACCGGTTAACGAGTGATTGCAGATGCACTAAAACCTGTTAAAAACCAAAAAAAAAAGTTGATCAGTGTACACAGGTGGTCACTATACAAAGAATGCCGGAGTTAAACTAAAATAATTTACATGCACCCTGTATTTATAAATGTAGAGTGTTGTACATGTAGTTTAAAATCACGAAATTAAAAAAAATACAGAATCATCGGGAGAATTACATGCGAAACCAAAAAATACAATTTCATCATGTGAATGACGTGTACATACAGTATATTTATTGCCTTATTACACATTTTTTTTTGAAAAAAAATTATCAAGTTTTCCTTGTTTTAAATGCTTTTTGCTTTTTATGATCATGTTTTCAGTGATTTTTTTCGATTTGAATGACATGATTCATAATTTTTGTGCAATTTAATATCCCATATTTTATTTTAACTTATTGCATATTTCCAAAACATCCCGTTCCGAAATCATCTTAGTTTCCATTTCTTCTTCGCAATTATCACTTTCAGAAATCCCAAAAATATCATCTTCCTTCGTAATTTTATCAATACTTTTTTTAAAGCTGTTAAGGAGTAGCAATGCTGTAAAGTTAAAGGTCACTATCGACACGAAAGGTGACTCATCTTTTATCTGGTAACTTTTTAAGATCTACTGTACACAATAGACAGGTGGTCACTTTACGGAGACTTTTTATAAAGGAAATGTACACTCGAAAAAACAATACAAAAAAGGTGGTCAACATAAATACATGTAGGTGGTCGCCATTCAAAGATGGTCACTTTTCCAGGTTTAACTATATTTTCAAATGCATTTAAATGTTTCGATGAACATAGGCATCATATTTTCAATATTTTCACGTAATTGAGTAGTTCACCGTATAAACATGTTAAATTCGGATTTTGCACGGTATCACCCTCGCTTCTGCAGAAGTGAAGCCACGCAACGTATTTAACAACATTTTTAACGCGCGTTAATGGGGCGAATAGTATGATAAAAATAAAGTGACGCTATGAAACTACGACAAGTTAAGTCGGTAACGTTTTTAATGAGCGTTTAGATAGCATTTCGCTTAACTTAATGTCGCCAACCAAAAAATTAAGATTTTGAAATTGT
Organism: Megaphyllum sjaelandicum; assembly: GCA_034698745.1. Taxonomy (NCBI): domain Eukaryota; kingdom Metazoa; phylum Arthropoda; class Diplopoda; order Julida; family Julidae; genus Megaphyllum; species Megaphyllum sjaelandicum. The sequence goes on along the minus strand of JAQGBX010001891.1, from coordinate 578 downwards.
TGAATTTCTTTTAACATTTTTATTTTATCTAACCGGGTAATGGTTTGAATTAAAAATGCGGCGTTTTCGCGGTAAAAGCTGTTGTTCGTACTGTACCGTGTATGTTTCGCATTCAATTTCTTCCGACTAATTAACGATGAAACGCTCGTCCGAATTGTTTTAATGAAAACGAGAAATACAATTAGGGAAAAGCGCAACATTGCGGTGCACGAAACGTGTTCGGAATGGATGAACAAGACTCTTTTACCGATTCCGGTTTCAATGTGTCGCAACTATATTCGTTTGTATTTTTACATCACATTTTACATTACGTTCGATGACAATGAGAGATTAATTATTTTGTTAATTGCGAGGGACATCCATCGAACGCCCTTATTAATTAAACTGGTTACCACTTACAGCCATCCTGGTGCGGTTCAGTTAATATATGTATATTTCATGCAGGCACGAATAATACAGTTGATATGATTGATAATAATATATGAAGTACAGTAAAGTTATTACTATTGGGGAAGGTCAATCCGGAGAGTTTTGTTTGGCCCCATATTCTGAGGCCACCCTAAACAGCAGCCACATCA
>JAQGBX010001890.1:0-22582 GCA_034698745.1 Megaphyllum sjaelandicum | reverse complement strand
TTTATTTATTAAGATACATTTCATGTCTGAAAATGGCTGCTACAGCAATATCAGACACATAAAATGTCTTATTAAAAGTATATGTTTTTCCAACAGTTTTAAGATGCAAAATGCGTCTTGAAATAAGACATTGTTTTTACAGTGTATATATACTCTTGGGCTGAGTCACACCTTGCCACAGTAGAAGCAAAACCGTGAGATTTTAAATATGATTTACATCAGTATTAAAATTTGCAATCCGGAATTCCATCGTCCAGGTGTGTAAAACTAGACAAATCAAATAATAATATGCAGAAGTTTTTGCTCCACGTCAAAACACGGGGTAAGATACAGCTGTATTTTAATAATTAAAAAAAGGCTGAATCTGATTTCAGACATTCCATTCCAGACATCATTAGCAATGAGGAGATAAGATGAAAAGATAATATTAGGCATTATTTCTGGATCTGTCCACATTAGAAATAGACAAAAATTTCCCTTTTTAAACTTATTCGCTTGCATGCACCTCCACATAAAATTAAATTTTTTACAGATTGTATTGGGGGAATGACAGCAAATACAAATATCAGAATCTAGCAGACTAAATCGATCGACACTGCGCAATATACTGTATAAGAACTGTATACAGTATTTAAACATGCAGCACACTGTACATGTACATGTTCATAAATTAGAGCATTTGATTTTACCTCAAACAACGGCTTATACGCCCATTCCTAAAGTATCTCACTTTTATCATGAGCTATGAACATTATGTCTAACTTTTGCACAGCATTCTTGAGGTTTTAATCCTAATGAGCGGCTGCATCAACCAATCTAAAGTCACTCAACTTTAATGTCAATACATCTAAGTATGCGACTAAAGGCTCGGTGAAACCGACAATAAGAGTCTTAAGAGCAGAAGCTAAACATGGCAGACGCCATTCACTATATCTTCAAGCAGAAAGTACACAATATCTTTGTCCCGTATCGCACCGTCGCTCCCTTCCTCCTATAAGATCAAGAAACATGCTTCTGATTCGCGCCGAATCTCTGCACATTCCTAGTAAATCAAGATTTAGCGAGATTTGGAAACCCAGCCGCATATGTTTATGCAAATGGTGTGAATCCTATTAATTAAGAGCGGCAAAAGGCAGGGAAATGATTGGCAAGGATTTCTGTAATCAGAATGTATGGCGTGCACCGAGGCTCAAAAAAGAGGGCATTAAGGATGCAATGGCCGGAGGAAATGTGGCATGTAGCCATGTCAACCGAGCATGATAGGCTGGATGATAAACCTCCAAATCATAAATACTTCTTGGCAAATGTGATGGCATCTCGCGGTGTTGCTGCATTCTTGAGCGGAGACAGCGCCGCCCATGAATCAAGCGCGGAGAGATAATGCGAAAGTATGACCAGCAAAAGCCAGCTCCAGAAATTAGGCGGTCCCCACCCTTGCACCTTGAGCATTGTTTGAGCTGCTCCGGCTAGCCAAGGGGGAATTAATACCAGAATTGACGGCAAATCAAATGAACTAACGAGAGAAAGAAGCACTCTTGGCACGCAACGACTGCTCGCGTCGTGTCCACGGTGGGTCCCCTACGAAAGAAAAGAAGTAGAAGAAGAAGAAAAAAACACCATTGAACTGCGGTCATCGGATGAATTCACCGAAATGACCAAGCCGTATAGAGTGAAGAGAAGATATCAAAAGTGGCACGATACGGCTACTGTCCTTTTGCGGCGACTACTGTGGCAATGTCACATCGGAGGAAGCTAATGGCTTCCAGCAGGACTCATCCTTGCCACCGTTAAGATGATGAGAGATCAAGATCGAAGATGGCCCAAAAAAAAAAAACGCGTCTACAAGATAACCACTTATAAGATAACCTATGACAACAAAAAAAGGGTGACCGCCATCGATTGCATTCCATGCACGGGGAGGATTGAAGATATCCTCTTGTTTCAGTGCTGCACTTCGAATTTTGCTATCAAAATAGTAACCAATAAGTCAAATAAATCAAAATTAATCAAAAATCAACGAAATAAACAAGATTATGTATCGATTTTAATTAATTTGCGAAACTTTTAATAAGCTGCTGTCTTGGACACTATTAATGCAACAACATATTGGTTGGTTGGTTGGTTTGTGGATTTTTAACGTTGGCCTATTTTTGCACACGAGGGCTAAACACCAACGCCAGGGGATGTGGCAGCGTCAACTACCTGGGAATTTTGCCTATACGAGGGGGATTTCCACCCCCAGAAGAGGGATCTTTAACGTGCAGAGATCAAACGGGATCTACACGGGACTTCGGTTTAAACTCATCCGAAAAGAGCCGCCACTTAGAGAATTTTGAACATCCTCAAAATTCTCACCGACCTCGACCGGGGAGGGAACCCTGCTAGTTGCTGAAAAGTCCGGCTTTGCCCGGGGAAGCAAAAAGAAATCCGAATCACTTGAAAAGTAGGCATACCAAAGTTTCTTCAGGAATAAAAACCAAAAACATACGGTCGAGCCCTTTAGCAGAAGATTATTATTGGTTGTTTTTTTTGTTTTGTAGGCCTACGCGTTTTGCGTCATCACGTACAAAACAAACAAACTCTTCCGCCACGGGGTTCCGTATGCAAACATATAAACATACATCTCTTCCTCATATACACTGTATATAGATGTAATATCGCATGTAAATAAACTATGTAATATGAAAAAAAACAAGTCAGGTTCGCAAAGCAGAAAAAAAAAATCCTTATATAAGCTGCCTCTTTGGTTTCATTTAAATTCACGTCATTTTCCAAAAGCCAAATCAGAAGGAAGTCATCGTCATATATGAATGTGTTTAAAGACTTCATTGGAGCGTAAATATATAATCTAAAGTTTCCTGATTTTAATGCCAATTGATTATGATCCCGCTTTAACGGTAGTATTCGAGCAAATTTATGCAAGTCCGTAAAGTGCCTAGACTTGAACATTGAAAACCAAGACCACAGTTGGCTGGTTGTGGTGCAGTTCATGATAAAAATACGCGGAAATACTTGCAAAACTTTCATGGGACGTAAAAGCAAGCCATAAAATCAAATTCACGGAAATCCTCGACAGATATCGCCTGGTCAAAATTCTAAATTAAGCAAGGATTTGTCCATCATCTCCCAACCGGGCGGACACGTGCAAGCACCTGAGCCCATCCCAGAGAGCCTCGAAGAAACAGTGAACGGATTAAAAATGCATTATTCCTTCCAAACGGCCGGATGTATGACATAATCGAGCAGCTAAATCGCGGCAGGTAGCGCTCTGCGTCCATTATTTCTCACGTTAATTTCACGCCCATGGGCCTGTTTTTAATACCCGAAGTGTGAAGCTGCCACCCCGCGCAGCAGCCATCAGATCAGTCCTGGCATGCAAGTTAAATTACTCCATTAAAGGTTCTCGTTCAAACGGGATGGAACAATTTGCGGGTACCCCATAGGATGCCACGGGTTCGCGTCTGAGCCCCCTAGAGCTAGCCAGCAGCCATCTTCTCTGGAATACAAAAAACTGAACCCCGAGCCAGGAGCAGCGTGGGCCACCTCATCGTCACCCTCCAGCCACCTTGGGTGGGCCTCGTGGATTTTTATTTGGCACGAATAAATCGAAAAAATGGCTGCATTCGAAAGTGAATTGGAGATGATTCGAAATGCGGAGACTTTCATAGGTTGGACCATACATGCGTGCAATTCGGATACCTGTTGCCCTATCACGTGAGCATCTTGGGCAGCCTCGGATGTCGGTTGAATTTATGCCGTTGGTGAGAAATGAACTAACTACGCGTGTAGAATTACCTGATAAAGAAAGAAATAAAAAATATTCCCATGATTTAGAAACCATTATTCCAGATAACGCTTCGGAAATCCCTCTGCGAGAAATACAACGCTGGCGATGACTTTTATTCAACGATAGGTCAAACGATGAAGTAGCAGCCAGTATATCTATTGCTGATGGATATTGCCTATCATGTTCCACGCGCTCACCAATGGAGATAGAGGTTACTTGAACGGTAAAAATTGCTGCGAGAAATTTCAATGGGAATTTCATCAAATTCATATTCAAATGTCGATGCCTCACTAAATTCACCATACAATATATGATACAGTAGGCTTACTTTGGTCAGAATCTGTTGCAAAGCTCTGAATTTCTACTACGATTTCTATCAAATCTCTGGAGTAAAACTCTGGAAGCACGCTTCATCCGAAATAGGAGTTTCATGCAGTTACGTTATGTGAGTTTCCAGTTTGGAAGCACTGTTTCGTTTAAGTTTCCTTGGCGCGTACTGAACCAAGTTTATTGAATAAAATCCTTTTAAAAAACTAGACGCATTTGGTTTTTTACAAGTTGAAAATCAGTCAAGTTTTGTTTACAATGCCAGTGGACATTGGGATGAGCGTCGTTTGTGGACTTCAGGGTATCTGGAGGGTTCCCATCTATAACAATCTTCATAATATACATTGTAAACGATTTAATTTCAAGTCATTTTAAGCCAAATAAATTATCATCTTGATTCCGATACCTTACAATTTTGAAATTTTGCTACACGTTCGAGGGCCATGTCTACGAATTAACACGAACGAGATTTCGGATGGTTGATTGCATCACCTGCAGTATATGATCCCCTGCTATTTGGTTTTTCAACTGCCGCAAGTTAAATTCCTTTCGAGAATGACACAGTAAATCCTAGATAAATACATTTTTAGGTGACGCGTAACGCCACCCATCGGGACATGTGCCAAAACCCTGGTGAAGAAACGAAGGCGTTCCTTGTAGATAACACCTGAATTCTGGACAGAGCTTAAAAAGCCCGCAACCTTTCGAGTCAAAGAGTACGAGAGACGATGTATTATCATATTTAGGGAGCGTGTTAAATTTTAGCACTTTATAATTTGCCCAATCAGGATTTTCACACGAATAAATCAAACAGCAATTGAAAGCTAATCCGCAAAAAAAAGGTCAATAGCTCGATAATGATATGCCCAAAGGGGGCACACGAAGCAGCCAGTTATCTGATCAATTTACACTTCGTAGTTTCGAAATGCATAAACAACGCAGTTGGCTCGAAGGATATTTCCGTGACCAAAATATCTGTGATGTGAATATCAATTCATATAGGGATTTCTTGTGATGCAGAGATTAATACGGCGCAACCGTCCCTCGAAGAGCGAGATATCAAGTGGCTCTTGTGCTCTCGACAGGAGTATTGACCATTTGACGATGTTTGCCATTGCCGAAAGTGCAAAAATATATAAACAGCAATTCAAAAATGTTATAGGAGAAGCCGTCTCCGAGTCGGCATTGTCTGTGATTACATTTTATATAAACATTTTTTTTTGTTTTCTGAATTACAGTAGCCACATGCGCTCCATCCACTTGATTATTTGTAATATTAATGTCTGGAAGTTTTCTGAAGATGGATCCTCGAAACTCAGGAGTGTAAAAAACTGCTTCGAAATTAAAATAAATGAAGAAACAGATATGATTAAAACTCATAATTGCTTCAGAGATGCTTGCATGGACAGAGCTTGATTCGAATCAAGATAGTTTCTTTATTTATGTCTATGCTTATCCTACATTCAAGCAGTACTACAAACTTGTAATCGGTGATTAAGTTCTAGAGATAGTAATGCTATAAATACATGTAAGTTGTAATTCATGTACATGTAAGTGCTTATAGAGCGAGTATTAAAAATGTTGGCTGAAAAAACCGGAATCTTTTTGGTTCGCTTAAAAACTATAATCAGTTTGTTATAATAAAAATGACGATAATAATAATAAAAAATACTTTGGATTATCGATAAATTATGTTTGCATATCTGAGTACGACGAAATCTTGATTTTTTTTTATTTATTAAGTTCATTTTATCATAAAACAAAATTTACAAGTTCTTTTGTTGTAAAAAGTCAAAAATTAAGGTTGGTTTGAAAAAAAATCGGTTTATACAAATACAGGATGTTTATGCAAACCGACAACAAAGAGAATAAAAGAGTTGCTAAAATCTCATCCCAAATCCATGCCTTTTAATTCCAGCATTCGAAAAAGGTGGGTTTTCTGTTGAAAATAACTGGGGCAAAAAACATACTTGTATCTAATTCCTCAACTAGGTCATAAATGCTCTCAATAATTCAGAATTTTCCGGGTAAATTTCAGAAATACAATTTTACGACCATGAAAACAGATAAATCAATTGCAATGTACATGTAACATGTTCCTTTCGGCGGATTTAAATCATGTGACCCCACAATTATGTAGAGTAAATACAAATGATTACCATCTCCATCTTTTATGGATAGGAGGAATCTTTCATTAAAGAAAACTACAAAAACTAATACGGTTTCCTGGAAATGTGCTCTGTAGCTTTCTATACTCTAGTGCCACGTTTTCAAAAAATAAAGATAATTTATCCCATACAATGTCCAATTATTCATCTATAGTGACAGTGACTTCTATTTAAAAAAATACTATAGGTCAAAGTCATTTTCTTATTTAAAAATCACCCCACGATCACCACTTTTTTTAGCCGATGATCATCTGAGTATTACTAGGAAGTCTTGAAGTCTCAAAAACAGATGAAAATTGCAGTCTCGTAAATTTTCCTGACTCCAAAACGTCCGAGCGTTACGTTTTTTAAACTTTCCCAAATTTCAAAATTATGTTCTTGTTATGGTGGCCCCGCTGCGATTTTTATGCAAATGCAGCTAGTTCTAAGTGTTTGTTTTGGCGCTTTAGGCATCGCCTATTCAAGAGTGAGATTCTGAAACCAATTTTCTAATATAAAAATTGAAATTTACGACAGATAACAGTGGTAAAAATTTCAATTTTTTTAAAAAACAAGCTACATTTACCCAGAGGCGGTAATTCATCAAGGATTTCCCAATTACGAATCACTGAAATAATTCAAATCTAACCAAACAGATATTTGATAAATAGGAAATAATATTTCAAAACGTTGGATATTCCAAAAATCATCATCGTCATCAAGCATGGCTGTTGTCTGCCATCTTGCTTGAATTTATCTGTCTGTATAAAACATAGGCTAAAGCAACCCGGAACACTTTATATTCAAGACAATATCGACGTTGATTTAGACAGACAACAACCATATGATTAAATTGAAAGAACTTGGGTACAGTCACGTGCAATATGTTAACCAGAAACTAACTTCATGGAAAATGGACGCCTGTTAACTGCAGGTTTTTAACCTCTATCGGTAGAATACCCAAAAAAGCGTTCAAGATTATGGAAAGGAAGAATGTGTCAAATGCACTAAACATGTTCAGTATTGCTAAGTAATCTAAGCTGTCACATCACAGCGATTCAACTTCGTGTAAAATTATCTTACTCCGAGTTGATTTCGCGAGTAAATTACCATTCCCGGAGAAAGCATGGTGCAATGGGGAGACCAGAGTGCATTAAGGTACAAAAAATTTAAAATGCATTTTCTAGATAATCGTCCCGGGACAGTCTTATAGTCGTGTTTCAACACGAGAGGCGCTAATGGCATTTGCAAACGCCATTTTTCACACCCAGCTTAAAAGCTTAGAAAAATGCAGTGAACCAATTACGCAAAAATTAATATCTCCGCGTAACTTCGTTGACAGCCAATTAGGAAATAAAAAAACTTCCGATGGTCAAGTTTCACGCCGAATCCCATTTGCCTGTGGATTTGGTGCACAACTTCAGTAACTTCCCTGACTTTTTCCATTAGGTGTATCATGAGCCTGCGCGATTCTGCCTGTTCACTCCAAAAGCTGTTCGCTAACACAAAGGCGTTTCTTGTTTTAAGGGGGCTAATTTTCTTTTTTGATTACGGTAAACCTGAAGGCATGTTCAAAATTATGATAGCCAAAAAATAAGCAACACCTACTTCATTGCCCCCCATCACGGCTGCACTTAAAAATGCTAATCGTCGTGAACCGCATGTGCGCCAGACGATATTTTAAGTATTTTTTTTCGTAAAAGAACAAGTTGGCCAAGTTGCATAATAGATGGCGCTGGTCATCTACAGTATCAGCCAGGTAAATCTCGCAGTTTTTTTTACAAGTTACTTCCAAAATAATGATGAACGTATGTTTTTATTACTAAAATCCTAGACGATAAAAAAAGTTGACATTATCATTCTAAAAATCAAGAAACTACTGGAAATATCAAGAGAAAAATTGGATGTAAACATTGTTCTTGTTCTTGTCTTTCCCTAGCTCTTGATTAACTGTTTTTAAGTCATTCTTAATTGCCTGCGTGCTTATAATATAGGTAAGGAATCTTTGATTGATGGGGATAAAATGTAAACGAGGCAGCACAATTAGTATAAACTAAACCTTAAAAAACTGCTGGTTATTATCGGAAGAATACGTAATATTTCATTTAACTCTTATCGATTACACACTATGATTGATCACTTAAAATTTCTAAGATACATTGTAGATAAAGCGGGTTCAATTCTGTCGAGAAGTATTAATGGACGAATTATGTTTTTATAATTTTTCTAAACCCATATTTCTTCGAGTTTGTTCTGTAATAAATGTTCCGTTTTTGTGCAGATTCAAAGATTACGGCTCAGCGCGTAATTATTCGCTGAAATGTTATATTTCTGAAGTCAATATACGATATTTTCATTACATGTACTTCATGTGAATTTTAAAAATGTATAAACACTTTGAACGTTGTTCGAAAGTTTTTAAAAACATCGTATTTGTTTCTATTGCAAATAATAATAAACATAACGACTACTTGTATGAACTAATGCTGGTGATTACGTTGTTAAAGGAAAAACATGCATGTCAGTAAATAATACAGCTGTATTTCTGTTTTTAAGGATGTCTTCTCCTTGAATTATTAAAAATGTGGCGCCACTCGTATCTTCACAACAGCGATTATGTGTTTTACAGACATACAGTGTTCCGTATATCTTTTTTTTTTTTTTTAATTTTCGTTCGCGATATGCAAATGTTCGTAAATGTAGTTGAGAAGCACGACATTTCCCCCAAAAGGCCCCTGTCGCGCGATATTTGGGTGAAACCGTCGGCTCGGTGCTGACCTTTCGCAAACCAGGATATGAATTTACAACTTACATGGCCACTTCAAAGTAGCATTAATAGCGCCACTGTCGGTCCACCCAGAAGATAAATGTGAATTACGCGACGTGAAATAGCTTCTGGAAAACAGATGATGGCGTAGTTCAAATATTTCATCAAAGGAAGGGTTAATTACGCGAGTGCCCCAGCAGATTGCAGTCTCCCCCGATGCAGATAGGCCTACATTTAACGAAATAATTCATACAAGTTGCGAGATGTCACGGACTGCAGCCTCTTCATAATGAGCAACACGAAGAAGAGATTTGAAATACTCATAAGTCATCTTTTCTGTCAACATCAGAAAACTGGAAAGAGGAACATCATGATCCTCGTGCAACATGGCGATTGCGAAGCTGGCTTCGCTTGCGAGTTATCGTGCATAGGGTGAGGCAATGCTTTTCTAGATTCCTAGTAATTACGAGTAACAACATTAAAAAGATAACATTTTAAATTTTAAATCCCACATCCAGCTGAAAACCATACGATTACTCGAGTGCATTCTTTGTTATACGGTGTACTACTTGAACCATAACAGTTCTCGACACGACAGTAAAATAGGTCATCCAACATCTAGCTTCCAGAAAAACATTTCTTGTCAGAAAATACATTAAATTGTAATATATATTCGCAAATATACTCTTTGCTATATCTTACGTTTGTGTCCTACATTGTATTTCGTAATAAACTAGTTTAAAAATGCATTTCCTAAGCTTTGTATTTCGAATTCATTGTCAAAATCGTTTCCATGCACGATTTGTAATTCACAAACTACACAAAAATATATGCATACATACAGTATGCTGTACATACCATCGAAAATTACCTTTGAAAAAACCTATTCACTTTATGTGATTATGTGTAGGCGTTGTTTATCATACTTTTTTTTTTTCAAAATGTTATAACGTATTTGTGAAAATAACTTTGAACACACAGCCACGTTAATTACTCGAGTTACCTATAAAACAAGCATTATTATGTGAACTTTGTCCATAATGAAATTCCCAGAATGAAAATATACTGTAGAAGATGCTTCGATAACGATCGCATTATATCTCAATAATATTACTAATGTACAATTGTAGATGGGTTACAAAGTTTTAAACAATTACGTTCAATACAGCAATATACGTTCATATTAGAAATACGAAAACAGCACCTAAAAACGTGTCGCGATAATGCAGCGCAATTAATTAACCGAGTAAAACGCGACAGTCTGTAAACCCAGCATCTGCCATTCATCTTCATGTTTTATTAATATAAAAAACGAGCGATTCGACTTCGTAGTCATGTTTGTGGGCTACTGTCATGATTACATCCATAATTAATTCGTTAAAAAAACATCGAGGCCTTGACACAGCCGAGCAGAAATTCATTACAGACGGGTTGATGGGCTGTTATTTAGCTCGATCTGCGTGCGTGCAGAAACCCGATTTTCCACCCAATTATATAATTTGGATTTGGCAAACACTGAGAAAAAAACCAGATAAATGTATACCCCAACCCTATAGCCATATTTATTTGAAACACCTACGCAGCAGCCGTACCTTGACAAAAAAAAACGAGAGGAGCGCCACCCCTCACCCTAGGAGTGCCAACCGAGTTTGGGAAAGGTTACGTATTCGTAATCTTCGAGAAAAAACAAGACAGTTGCTCGAAAATTGAATTCCGAGTCTCAATTTATTTACCCCGGTTGAACCCAGAGATAACGCAGATACGGTAATTATACGCGCTATGAGCCACGGATACCCGGTGAGAATGGCTCCCAAATGAATTCCACCAAAAATGAGTCTTTAATTTCGCCTCGTGTCTCAACTGTAACACCCTGCTTACATTAGCGTCAAAGGTCAACGACAGTCAATCGATCATGGGCTCAACTCCCATCGCCCTACGTTTTTGGGTGAGTTATGCTCCCATCTCAACAGTTCTGCATACGATTTACACGTGGAAAACTTGACTTTTACTTATGCAAATGTTGCATCTTATCAAACAATTTAACAAGCACACTATAAACCAGTAATCTGAGGTGAAAATGCATTAGGGGTACAGTACTCATACAGAAGCTTTAAGAATGCTATACTTTTGGCAGATGTAAAGTCGCTATAGAAATCACTATTTTCTATAGATAAAAAACATGAAAAGGCTATATAGAGATAAAGAATTTCCCACTTTAAAATTCACCGAGCGTTAATTTTTAATTAAGGAAAATGTTTACCTGTTTCGTGAAGTGATCTCTAGATGAAGCATTTTTAAAATTGAAATAGTTTTTTTTTAAATAATTTAAAATTAAAATTCAAGAAATTTAAAACGGTGAAATTCCCAAACACCAGCTATTTTCATTCTTCGCCTATATGGTTTTTTTTTGTTTTTTTTTTCGAAAATACTTCATTCTCTGCCTGAAATTATCTTCGTCGTAATTCCCATAGTGGAACCACTGAAAGACGCTCTTGAGTCTTGAGAGAGTCTGTACAGCACCCTGTGGTGCAACAAGCTTTCCTCCACCCTTCATTTTTTAGTGTGATCATATGGGTTGTATCGAGCTAAATGCAGATATCCGTTTGAATGAAAGTACTATTGTCATAACCGTTTGACTAGATCTAGTACAATGAATATTATTAAGTAGGCTAGATTTCATCTTCGAACGGATATCGCTCTATAGCCGATGTCCGAGTTAACGTAAAAGTTAAGTGAAAATTAAGTCAATCGGGAATAGTGGATGCTCGTCACCATTGCTTTACAAAAACATGTACAGTACTTGCAATATTCACGCATGCATGCATTACCTCAATATTTCTATTTATGCCATCTTGAGTTTTTCCCATACAGTACTTTGAAGTAAATTGAGGCAATTTTTCATCGCTACTTAACCGGATAATCGGGATTCTGTTGTAGGCCTACGTCAATTTGTAAGTCCAGTTTCGATTTTTCATTTTTTATAACCGTTTTGGTCTAAAACTGAACGCAATGGCGTGTCTATGCTCAATTAAGAACAAATCCCCATTGGCCCGCTTTGTATTGCGTCCAACAAAACTGCTCAAAATTATACGCCTTTGATAATGATTGAATGCACCGAGTTATAGATTTAACTGATTTGTAGCCAGGGTTTGCCGTTAGGCCCCTGCGCAATTTATTGAGAAACCCAGTCCGCTCTTTTCAAACTCGAGTTTCTAGGCATTAATTCATTTTTCCCCATTCATATCTGTACATCTTTGATTTAATTCGGGTTCAACACACCATTATTAGTGGGCATCACATGTTGTAGAATTATTAAAAATCCAGTTTTGCCATCGGAATGTTCATTTAAAGTCATAACTTGTCGCTTATAGGTGACAATTCCGTTGACAAAAACCTTCAAAACGATTAATTGCACGCTGCACCATTCTCCACGAGTCTTAATTGGCGATTAAAACTAGTTTCAATCAGTTCGCACTAATGATCGGGACCGCTGTTTAACATCGGATTACAGTTACCGTTAAATGGTGCAACTTGCACCAAGTGATGAAATCACTCGTTGCTCTTGCACAAAACCGGTCTCCGTTATATCGCTCATGATAATACGGGTATTTAATAGTGCAGAACGAAAATGGACATGCCCGGGATTCGAATTGTACAGAGTTGTTAGTCGGGTTAAAAATAATTACATTGCGTTCGCAGTTAGATATCCAACAGAACAATTATGGCATTATGACAGCCATAAATCATCACTGATAATTACCAAAATAGCCAATGCTAGACTTCATAGACATCCTGTAGTGTTCTAAATCAGCATGGACTGGCAACTTGAGGACGTGTTTTCAAATAAAAAAACTCGATTTGCGTATCTCAAGACAGGATGGTATTAAAAGACAGGGGACAAAATCGTAAATAATTGAACCTTTTGGTCATTATTCCCAACTCATATGGAAATTTTGCATTGATGCACGACTTTGAAATAAAGTACTGTGCATACGAGCGACTACAATGATTGAATTCCGCAATTTGTCGTTTTCTCCATCTGATTCCCAGCATGTTTTGCAACGGTCCCTCGATCAGTCAAGATCGCCCCAGAAAATTCCGTAACTCGTGATGCGACATATGAGCATCGTGGATGGCGTATCAAGAGTGCATGACACCGTCCTTGTTTCGTAAATAAACAGGCCGTGATGTCATACATCATTATAGATAAGTGTGTGCCTGACATTACCTTGGATGGCCGCCAGGGTACGCTCCAGATTGCGTAGGGTTACCCGGACGAGACTGGAGTTGAGCTTGAGGATGGGCGAGCCTGTATCCTCCAGAAGAACTTCGTTCACCATGAAAATCCGAGTGTCCCTCTCGCGCACATGGGCCTGACAGAGCTTCGCATTGCCGAAACCGTCGATGACGACCAGTTGATCGGCGAACGATAAGTTGCCTTTCATAAGGCGTTTGATCTGGATCGTGGCCCTGTAGGTATTTCCTTGCGAGGGAAAAACCTCGCCGGAAGTCGCCCTGGCCTTCCTCTCCCGAAAGGACTTCTGCACCGTACCCGTGAAGACGATATCCGCCATAGTTTCTCTGGCTTCCAAGCTCTCCTCGTGGCATTTCCTCGATCGTCGTCCGGCATCCGAAAAGTCGATGGACGCCGAGAGAATCGCCAGCAAGAACACCAGGAGCGACCAGCCCGCCATGTCGAAGTTGCTCAAGTTGGAACAATGGCGATTTCACCAGTTACTTTGGGCGAAACATAGTCGCGAATTGAGGACGAAACTCGCCGAAGAAACTTCCTAGCATCGACTGCGTGTGAACGTACACTTTCGAACAGGAAAACTTACAAATCGGGTTTTTCGATATATCCTCCACTATTGGGCACGCTTTTCCAAGACAGGCGTTTTCAAAAACGTCAAAATAAGCACTCGTAAAACGCGTTGATTCCCGGTTAAAATTCGAGATGAACCGATCACTGTAATCCAAATATTTTGATTTTGAAGTTTTGGTTTAGAAAAAAAACTGTTACAATCCTGTCAGTTGGAGTTCGAGGCAGTGAGCTCTCACCTTAATCATTGAGCTCCAAAAAACTCAAATCTGTTCTACATAGCGTGTTTCACGTACCAATCCGCTGAACTGAACTCGCAACTTACGTGTACTATAGGTTACACGTGCAACAAACTATGTGCGAGTGAGTGATAAGCGTGCCAAATGTGCACGATTTTCCATCTGGATATCGGTTCTAACACACGCGGTACTTCCAGAGTATTTCACCAACTAGACGATAATCCTAATCCTGCCAAATCAAGAGTAGCTACCCCCTGACGTACTCCCGCTTGCGTCGGAGATGATTTTGGATGCACTCCAAGGATATGCAGGGACGAAGCTGGCTCCGGCAACTCTGACGATGGTCAAGCAACAATGTCCGGCGACGTTCCTCGACGAACTAACCCGTTGACACTTCCGTTCAAAGCATTAAAAAAAAAGACAAATCGCCGGTTCTTGGCAGGAGGCCACGGAACCAACTTAAAAGCAAACAGTGTTCTCCTCCCAAACCACCGAACCGCAGGTTTTCGTGTAGATGCTATCTGTTCTTCTTGAAGAATGGACTTCTTGCTGGGAAGCTCGCTTTCCACCAAAGTTGCTCCGAGTTTCAGGTAGCAAAAAGAGGCCCACAAAAAATGCGCGCAACTAAATCCACACTATTAGGGAGTCCTCACCAGTTGGCAGCCACTTGACCAGAGGAGAGGCGCGTCTGTTGCGGATGAGTTCCGACACCCGAAACGTGAGGGGACAACCTTAAGCCGAGGCATCAAAAATGGCGCAATTGGCGTCTGGAGGCGATGCGACGTTTACGACACTCGCTCCGTCACGTGACATGTACCCTCCAACGGTTAGCACTGGCGGCCACAAATACCCTACGAAACGGGGATGCCGAAACGCGAGGATGGAATTGCCCGAATCTGATCAAAATCAAGTCAGAGAACTTTATATGCGACATTTTTCCTCCTCGCCTAAAAAGCAATATCGCATCAATTCGTCAGTTCTGCCAGTGGAATGCGGTTCGATAAATTTCATGATTCATTAAATCGTAGGAATTAAAACTTTGAATGAGAATAAATTAACTTGGACAATTAGAAATGATCACATACTCTCGATTACGTGGTTTCGGATCACTGCATTAAAAAAATACTTCACGTGACTTCGTGACTTCTAAAGTAAACTTCGTAAATATACACAATAAAATAGCTCCCATTTTAGTCACCTGAATTAAAAAACTTGGTTTATGAACAATGCCCTCATCATTATCAAATCTGAGAGCTTTTGATATTGAGGCGGTCACACACGGGGAAAGTCATATCTGGAAACTTGGCAATTTTAGACGTGTCCGAAAAGTCAAGCGCGTATTTCTGAGCATATTTTACTAACCATGGATTTTAAAAACGAAAATTTCAAACTGAAAGTAATCAAGACTTCATTCATGTTTTTATAATTGACAAATTAAAACATTTCATTTTTCGAATTCACATTCTAAAAAACAGAACTTTTTTTTGAACATGTCGTATTTCCAGACTTTAAAGAAACTTTTGAATACTTGAAGCTTAATTGATAGCAGTTGTTCTTCTATCAGACACGAACTAACCAAATATTATATGGTAGGCCTATATCATGAGCATTCCAATGACAGGAGTGTCAATCATTAGGCTAAATAAAGTGTACAATTGAAAACCAATAGGGGCTGTTAATTGCTTAGGAAGAACAATCCGTCAGTTCCCCAGTGGGTGTCATATACACGACTAAATGACCACAATTTCTCAAGGCGAACCAACGTTTTTTTTTCTCAAAATACCGTAAATGAAATAAAAGTCGCAGCTTTCCCCATCAATACCCCCCTGAAGACATGTGTGAGGCACAGCATAATTAATGACATTTTTTTGGGGAATTGATTGATTGGCTAACAATCTGAAAGTAAATTGCCTCGTTAACTGCCAGGTTAGGCTGACAAAATACGCCAGACAGAAAATTGAGATGTCCGATGCAACTCATCAAAATTTTCCTCCCATGCAGTTATAAACTTATTCACCGATTTAAAATTATTCAAACGAATTTGACCTAAATAATGTTAAGCGCAGGGCGACTAAAGTAATGGAAGTGGAAGTTACATAAATACTCAAGTTCACACTTTAGGCAATTAAGTTTTCCCATCAAAATTTCATCACTGTGTGGCAATTATGAACAATAATTAACGGATCACGAATTCCTCATTATTCATATGCAGTTTCAAACATTTTTGGTTCATCCGCACACAAAGAGAATTTTGTCACGTTTGACATCATTCTAAATAATTTAGCTGAACAGTTTTTCAACATGCGGGTCGCGGGTCGTACTCATGTAGAAGCTTTACTAATCGTACTTTGGCAGTTGTAAAGTCACGCTAATTGATTTAAAAAATCATTCAAGGTAATCGGTATTTTAAGTCAATAAATGCACACCTTTTGCACGTGTGACGACTTCACGACTGCCAAAGTACGAGTCGTAAAGCTTCCGAGTCCCGCTATTGAATATAATAAAAGTGGTAAATGACATAATTTTCGCTTATAGAATTTTTAGTTTATTTCAGTTTTTGACTTTAAATTCGCAGTCCAACCAAGATGCTCGTGCCGAGAATCGGGTCAGGATTCAAAACAGATGAATAACGACTAATTTTGAAGTAAGAACCATGATTTTATGACTTGGAAGCTCTAAGTTATTCAACTAATTGTAACGAGGGTGGTAAAGGTGAGCCAAAATAGCCGACAGTTCTGCGTAGCCATGAATGAATGAACTGCACTTTATGTTGTATGCTGACAACACGTTATGCGTGCAGATAACCATACCAAGAATTACCGAACAAAATCCGAAGTTTTTTCACGTATTTTTTTGACGTTTCGAAGTAAGAAAAAAGAAAACACAAAAAACAACAGCGATGAAAGCAGTCGATATTTTACAAGAAAAAACCACCGTTTCCCCCACTTTAGTTTCGTATAGCTGTTCTGCCAAACTGATCGATGCAAGTCATATTTCAAGGAAAGATGTTTCAGACAGACACTGAACGGTTCACGAGTATCCGTGACAATTTTTACGACATTTTCGCAACTACCACGCATCGTGCATCCGTATTTACACCCATCACTGAGGCATAAAAAAAAAGTTGGTCCCATCTCCATCCAATTCACGCCGTATATACGAAAACAGGTGATAACGAGACGTTAAGTTCATGCTTACGCATACCAAGTAACATCGGTTCAACTAATTGCCGCATCGTTCATTTCGGGCCTATATAGAACAACGTTGCCCAGGTATGCTTCGCTTCCAACCTCAGGCCAATTTCCATCACCCCCCTACCCCCCTCCCTCCACAACAAACAACCCGGAGCTACGGCAACAGGTTGAGAGCCGACCCAACTGCCAATCGCGCATCAAAAATCAAACAATGTCATTTTATCTTTCATTTCTCATCAGCTTGTATAGGGACGAGTTAATCACCTTTCGACTAATTAAATATTGACTTTTTCCAAATATTCGCTCCCTCATTCCGAGCTCACGTTTTTTTTTTTGAATGACTAATGATGCTTAAGGGGTTACTTCAAAATTCAGCGTTAAGTCTCCAGCGTGCGTTCTCAACTACTCGCCAAATTGACACAAAAATTAAAAGCAATTTCAAGATGCGCTGCTTCGTTTAAATCCTTTTTAAAAAGTAGGCCTATTCTTGTATTTGCTTGCTTAATTCCAAAAATAATCATTGCTTAAATAATCGCATTTTCAAGCACTTTCCAATTCCTGGCTATTGGATATAACGCTGATATTGCGAATTAACCTGCAAGGACCCCATAAAAAGTTTGCAAGATAGAAAGTTCCTAAATGGGAACGGCATTAAAAACTAAAATTGGAATTTGCTCTCACTTTTATACGTTTAAGATTCAATAAAAAAATCACAAACAACAAACATTTTTATTACTCATTGCCATCATTTCGATGCGTGTTAAATTGTACTGTCTATGGGTGAGAACACACAGAATGCTTATGGCAGGCGCTTATCACTCGGCGTACACTAGCGCCAGCAAGCGGAATAAGAATGCGGCATGCGTTTTAAATGAGGGCACGCACACACAAAGAAAGCTTGGCCGAGCCAGCCCGAGCTTACAAGAAGTGTTGATAATCTGTAAATCTGTAAGCAGATTTGTAAGACACAGAGTGGCACACAGATCACTATAATTGTAAAAAGTGTAACCATCGATTGTATGCCGCCTATATGCCGGAATGTTTCACCTAGCATAATGCATGCAGTGGCGCCACCAAGCACACGGACTATCACGCTGATATCAGCATTCATTGTGCGTCTCAAAGTTGGAAAAAAGAAGATGAAAACAAGCAGAAAAGAAGTACGTCGAAAGTAAGCATTCTTTGAGTAAGCATTCTATAGAACCTGGAAGTGCTGGAAAGTCTGCAATTCAACCCATTTTAGGACATTTTCCATTCCCTAAAGGAAAAAAAGTGGAATGAATACACACTACGAGGAAAATGATTTCGTAAAAATCAGTGAATTTGTAATTGTAGGCAATAATTCGTAAAAAACGTGCTTTTCGTAAATGGGAGGAGCGCAAAAGCGCGAGGTAACTGTATTACCAAAAATTATTCGATAAATGCTCCTTTGGGTGTTGCTCTTTCGCGTTTGCATGGCATCACAAACTGAACGAAATTTTTTAGACGAAACGAGGAACGATCGGCATTGCCAATTACGAATAATTATTTCGCTTGTCCAGTTTCCGCAGACAAGCAGGCTCCCTCAGGAAAAAGAAAGAAAAAAAAACGATACAAGAGCGACCCCCATCTTGGGTGCTGGTGGAACATGGCCAACCGTCTGCAAGGGAGTCGATCCGAGTTGGGCATACACGATATGAATCTATCATGGTTAAATTTAACTGGTTTGGCCTAAAGGTTAAGTATGAAGATTGTAACATTGTCACCTTTTTTATCACTTTTTTCCCACTACCACCATAATTTACGAGTGTGCCAAAAAGTATAGCGTGGACCCTATACACTCCTTAGGAATTCTAGCAGGTAACGACGGCCCTCGAACGCGAAGGGGCCCTCCTTTTTATGTTTCGATCGTACAAGTATGCGTGTCCTCGAGGGTCATAAACGCGGTGGCCAACGCCGAAAACCCTTTGAGAACCTCAAACTCTGAGTTTTTAGTGCATTAGCGTTTCATGTCCGCTACACCTGAGATGCCATTTGCAATTCGTCAGAAGTGGATCATACGCACGGGGATTGGTGCGTATCCCTAGTCCTGGGTACATTTGAAATTCAAGTTCGGGTACAACGCCTAGCTTGTCCTCCGAGCCTTCAGATAAGAAAACCGGTGGCAATAAAAAATGGCTTATAAAAACAGCTTCGATGCGCACGTCCACAATATCTCCTGTCCTTTGAAACTTATAGAGTTCTTCGCCCAGAGGATTATTATGATGTCCATCACATAACTGGCACTAAAATAAGTCGGTGTTGCCGAAAAACGGATAATTGACGAGCTAATCATGACACCTTGTCACCCTAATGGTGTTAGTTGCGGCGTGATCCTTCGGCTTAATGGCGTTCCAAATTCAATTTCCCACGTCGATTGTCTCGTTTGTGTCCACATAAAAAAAATCGTGGTTGCGATTTGCGAGCAATGTTTTGGGATAATGAATTTGGCCATTTTTGAAAGTACGCATAAATACTTCAAATTGCAAGATGTAACGTGCGATGATACATTCACTGGCTTGTAATGTAAATCGAGTGGGCAACAATGACTGAACCCAAGACAGTTGCAACAGGACATGGGCATTGACTACGTTATTTGGGACAGAACGTTCCTCTCTCCTCTCTCTTCGAGAAAGTTTGTGCTTTCGGAATTTAACGATTTCATGATTTGACGATTTTAGTAAAACTTTTACAATGGTAGATCATGGTAGATCACTAAACATTGAGGAATCTTTTGTTACTAATTGTTACCACTTGTTTCAGGAAACACATTATGTAATTTACACAAAGTTTGTGTTGCCAGATACAAGTAGAAATAAAAGGTTCATCTATTTCCTCCAGTATGGACATAGTTTAAGAGAATGAAAAGATAGATTCGAATGATGCCATTTTTCGCAACACGGTATTAATGGTTGGCCCTTGAGGAAAATACATGTAAATGTACATGCATTAAGAAAGATTGAGTATAACGAAGTAATTACTTTGCAGAAATTCTGTTCACGCATCATAAAATAATAACAATTTCAAACATTTTCTCAAATAAATTAGTGAACAACCTATAAACGTTAAATTTACGTTAATGTCCTATTGTTGAGTTTGTCTTCCATTTTCAATAGGAAAGAAAAGTTTAAAAAGAACTATAGTAGACTGCTGTACTTTATCAAAATTCTAGAGCTAAAATAGGACAATGCTGAAAATTAGGGCACGATTGATAGTTTATTGGCACCTTCAAGAGTCCCCATATCAACCCTATTTGCTGACACGTACATTATTTCGGCATCGCCAATTACTAAAGAGCTGTTAAAATCTTACCAGGAATAACGCCACAAACATGAAGTGCTTTAACAAAGGTAGGCCGTAGCATGTTCTATCGCTTACATGTAAATAGTAAATCAGGAACGGCATCTTCAATGAAGCATGACCTGGAGCTCCAAAATGCTCACCTCTGTGCAGACAATAGCATAGTCTGGAGAACCCTGCGAACAACCTTAATTTGCGGGGTGTTACTTTAAATAAAACAGTTACGACTTAACAAGGTTAACTGGACTGACTTCGTGTCCGCTCATCTTTATGCATAAAGGCTGCAAAAAACATAGCACAGTGGCCCTACAAAATGAAATGTACCATATCAAGATATGCGTGGCAAGGTTTAATTTGAGGTGTGACTGCCAAATAGCCTAATTAAATCTGACGCCATGAAAAGAGCAGACAGACGGAGAACCACGGTCAAGACACCTTAAAATGACCTGGCCATGATTTCAAAGATAATTGCCGAGGTGCTATAATTAATTCTGGCAAATCAGAACCATTATCTTCGGTGCTTAATTCCCTGAAACAATACTATGCCTGCTAGGTTTATCTTCACAAAGGTGACATGATTTGTTATGGCTGCGTGTTAAGTTTCGGGAGCAACCCAACTAGAAGTCAGGTCTTGCAAAACCTGCAAGGGCTTGATTGACTCTAATTTTATAATTTTTAACAATTTAAAAAACTAATATTTCAAAATTAGCATAACTAGATTGTCACGTTAAAGTGATTTATTATAAAACGTATACATGTACCATTTTGATTCACTATTGCTGTATATCATAAGATAAAACAGCATTACTTCATCATTGCCAATTCTTTCCTAAATCCTACTCCTAGATTTATTTTATTAATGAACCATGGAAACCCATAAAACATTTCAGAAAACTATATATGCTTGAGTTTTTCCTATTTGAATACTAATTTTTTCTGCTCATAGCAAAGAAAAGCTCATCTGTTCATCGTAGTCGAGTAAAACAAAAGTGAAACTCTGCGCTTAAGGCGTAACATTGTTCTGGGTATCTTCGGACTATGCTGAGCCCTTGACAAAAGCGCCGTGACCCTTTCGTCGCCAACACTTAAGTGGTCTTACGATAAGGCAGGCAACGCGCCTGAGAGCCTCTTCAGGGCCTTAACGGCGATGTCAACATCCTCCTGATGGAGTTCAAATATCCTCTACAGGATCACGTTTTCCCCTCTCAATCGAAAAGCGTTCGTTGGTTGAAAGCAAATGACCCAAACACATTTTTTGACAGATGCATTTTCAAGGATGGACATATGGTTGAATAATCGCGCAGATGGGCAACAAATAGATTGATGCATGGTTTAAAAAAGACACTCCAGGATCCCGAATAACAATTAAACGTAATAAATGAAGCACTCTTTTAAAAACAACCAACAGGAGATTTAACCCATCTTCGCATATGACTACCGAGAAACTACAAAGAAGGGTCCTTTGCCAAAATATTTTTTAATGCTATAGCCATGCAGTTACGATCCTTTATAAGTTAATAAGAAATGTAACTTACCACTGACGTATACTTATTGCGAATTACATATATATCTCAACCCAAGTACAGAATGAGACCATGAAAGTTGTTCAGAAAAACATGTCTAGTGTAAATGTGTATGCATTTACTTAAGTTTCACATAGAAGCTAAAACGTGAAAGCTCCATATTTTGAACTAACTCTGGTCGAAGGATTAGTAGGGAACAGTACAAAATTATACTGATATTAACCGATATCAGTACATCTCTTACTGATGTCAGTACAGCTCTTACTGATGTTAGTATAGCTCTTATTAATGTTAGTACTGTTTTAACAACTACAACTTTTAAGACACTTCTAAGAAGCAAGCGCTGGACCCATAGATGGTAGGTTGCAGGATCGAATCCAGTAAGGGGCCATCCATAAAGGACGTCCGGCCAAGGGGGGGAGGGGGGGGGGTTTGTGAAAATGGGACACAGGCGGACAGGG
>JAQGBX010001889.1:0-22583 GCA_034698745.1 Megaphyllum sjaelandicum | reverse complement strand
TCACACTGATGCTCACCACTATAAAACATACTGATACCAGTATGTTTATACTAGTATCACTATATATCAGTAAATGTCTACTAATATCAGTACGAATTTTATACTGATCCATACTAATCTTTCCACCAGGGTAGCTATGTCCTTTTTGCATCGAACATCTTCGCAATCGCACGGATAACACATTCCATCTAATCTGCAAAATCAGTTGGCGAATTGCTTCGTCCGTGGAAGCCAATTAGAGGTTGGCATTGCAACGTGGAATGACCTTACGGCGGGTGGGTGGGTGGGTGGGTGCTCGGCCACGTGCAACTGTTAGTCAGATATGCAAATGTCCCTCCTTATGCAAGCAAGCACGCGCCTCCTCGCCCCCTACCATTGAACAGGTTTGTTTGGTTCGGAGGTAACTCCACCCCAGGGTCCGACCCTTCCTCCTTTCTCTCTTCGGACAAAAGAGGGAGGTAAGGCAACGAACCCCGTAGTCTTTAAACAACGACAGAATGCAATCTTCTCGAACGAGAACACCTGGCCCAAGGGACAAGTAGCATTTTTAGGGTGCATCGAAAAATCATGGCGAGGTGCGCGTGCGTACGCTAACTGCGAGGTGCATGGGTGGAGAGAAAAACGATCGGGCTAAAAATATAAAAATATACCATGGCCATTATTGCTCGGCCCAGGCACCTTTGTAAACAAATGTGCAGCATTCGAGAGACTCCATAATGGAAGAAGGGTGCCCTATGCGCGAGGAAATGTAGGGAGTGAACTGCACTTTGAAAATAACTACGCGAGAACAAATACGAATAACTTTCAGTTGAAGCAGTCGGTCCCAGTTCAGAAAATAACGAAAAACAGAACAAAAATCACTGCACAGTCAATTAAATTGACAGCTCAATTGGACATTCATGCACTGTCACCTACATGCATACAGTATGAAAGGGTAGGTGCAAGACGCGACGGGTTTCCGATTCCGAAAACTTGTGTCGCTTAGTAGTATTGCAGACGCTTATCACTAAGCGACACTGGTTTTCAAAAATGTCGCTTGAAAACCAGTGTCGCTTAGTGATAAGCGTCTGCAATACCACTAAGCGACACAAGTTTTCGGAATCGGAAAACCCGTCGCGTCTTGCACCTACCCAAAAACTGGAATTTCCATACAGAACCACCTGTACGATTGCTAAAGAGTAAATATGGATATAATTCCAAATTGTTTTGATGGATAGCATATCGTGTGCTGTATTGCGCAGAATAACATATAAATTCCATCGACCATGCATGTGAATCCTACAACATGTGATACAACACATTTGAATGTAATTACATGCAGCTTCTGTTTCTTGTATATGGAGTCATGAAATGGAACTGTTATTAGCACTTTGCGCTATACCCGAAATGTGATAAACATTTATACATTTACAGTATAAACATTTTTTTAATACATGTATACTGTATCCAGGTGTTCATTACGTATAACAGTACGGTGTGCTGTTTCAGAAGCGACATTATTTATAACACGATACAGTGTTACTGAAAATGCTTGCACGATTATGATTGTGGTAATTCCAAAAGCCACAAATTACGTCTGCCGCGAGAATTTGTATGCAAATTGAACCGCGGGTACAATTCCGAGAAGATATTACGGAGAATGGGCAGAACACAAACCACTCAAAATAATCGTATTAAATATACATCCACAATATATGTCATCTACACGGCCTTATGCACTATAGATTGATGATCTCTTTAAAAAAAATCCAATCGTAGGCGTGTCGTGCTAGTAGGCAAAACAAGATTTAAGTTTATGAGAAGTTCATAAATTCATTGGTTTTTGAAAGGCCCAATATCACGAGCGTCATAATACATTGTTTACAACTTCTACGTTTCAAAATTGAAGGCCTCTTATTTTCTAAGCGAGGCACACAAGCTGAATATGCAACGAAAGATAAAAAACTATTTGTCATTTAGGAAGAATTATATGCATCTTTCATATAATGATGTAAAAATATGTGTCCATGCAGAGTCATGACACGGGAAGAATAAATGTTATCGCGGATGGGAATGCTACTCTTTATTTACAAATGTCTCCAGATGGCCATGAAACTTTAACAAGATTCACCCTCTCGTGAAGAAATCCAAAACAGTAACCCTTTTAAGCTTAATTGGAGAATCTCATGCCGATAGAAGTCGAGATAATCTTATTTATGGAAATAAATAAACATACTGATAAAATTCTATACGCAACGAGTCTTGGGGTAATAAAAAATGAGCTAATAGGAATATCGGTAGCCGTTCAGGCATTGTCTCAACAACATGTAAAACTTAATTGCAATTGCTGGTGCATTGAAATTACCCAATTTTACAATTAACATTGCGAATAAGTCACTGGATTATAAAAGCAATTAATATATACAAATATATTTTTTGCTGAGATTTTCCAGCAATTTTTAAAAAGTGCATGCACGCAACTCGATGAGTGAGTTTACCTTTATTCCGTTGCCTTCTTTCTCGCATGCAGCAAGGTCACATCGAGAAGTGCACATATTCAGGTTAACGTATAGTCCATATACAACTTAGTTGCACGCAGTTATAATAATTGGAGAGTGAAAGAATATTACGGGGAAAGAAAAACAATGACATGAGATAACCTAATTCGTGTGATTTCGTGGCAGCTAAACATACTCTTTTCGAAAAATGCATACATGCTAGAACGTGTACTGCAGTTATACTGCACTGCATTTAGCACAATCTGATTTCAATAAGAAAGCATACACGTAGTTAAGTTTATCAAGGTTGTCATTGCCTTTGAAAGGATTTTTTCAATAACCATGCAGCTTGAATGTCAACTTTTCAAGATTTGCCACAACAGCCAAAATTGAATAAAAATTGTACAGTACATTATATTTTTCGCGCTCCTCATTAATGGGAGGTTGCAAAATTGACATTCAATCTGTGAATGAAAACATATGCTGTATATTTCGCAAGTTAAGTGACTTCCTAAAATACAAAATGACATTTAAAGATAAATTACCTTGGAAAGTAAGGGGACTTAAGCGGTGCCCATGCCGATCTTGCAAAGCACAATTCTTCCATATAGGTAAAGCATCCGTGTATACAGTATTAACGGCAAAATTTAAAGAAATCCTTCTCTCTATTGTATCCTGGACAATGGATTTCCAGCAAATAAGTACACTTATTTCAACATATGGTGCCAGTATACACCTTTTTCTTTGAATGTCTATCAAAGAATCCATTTAGCAAATAATTATAAGGTGTATACCCAAGGTCAGTATAAAGTACCCACTTAAAATGGTTTGCCTGCATAGACTTACAAAAAACACAGAAGCCATATTTGAACTCATTCTTTTGGTCTAACCATTGGTGTACCAACAAGAAAATATATTTTTCTTAACTTCAAGGCATTACAAACATTTACTCAATATGAAAGAACATTTTACATGCAGCCTACAGAAAACGTTGCTTACAGTATACATGTAAAGGTGTTTTATATATATGCTAACTCCTCAAAATTTGTACTCCTAGAAATGTAAACCCAAAATCTCATGCCGTTACAACTGCAAGCCTTTTGAATTGATCATACTGTAAATTGTAGGACATTATAAGGCTATTAAAATGCAACTTCATGTTATCTCCCCCAAGCGCAGTCTGACCAACTGCAGCGCCAACAACGAGAGACAAAAACAGACATCATGCATGCGTTTTCAGAATTACAAAAACGAGGTTCACAAAAACGATCAAAAGCTACTTCACGTAACATCCATGAACACATATTTCTTTTAAATTCAACGTCTGTCATCGGCTGCATGCATTATTAATACATAATACAGAAATTTATAAAAAGCCCAGAGAGTCCTCCATTCAGCAGAAAACAGGACGTTAACAACAAAGGCAACACATAAGATAACTGGTGGAATTTCGAAAAATTGGGCGATGAAATCAAAATAAGGCAAAAAAACCCAGTCTCGAATCAAACCAAGCCAAAGCCCCCACGAGTTACAATTAAGCCAAGATACAGGTACAATAAACAAGTTACCGGTACCTGCAGATGTGGTACTTAAAAACAGACATGGATGGATACCACGAATCGTGATGAAGCACTTTTTGTAAAAGCAGGAGAGAGAGACAGAAAGAAAGAAAAAAAAGAAAAAAAAGTACAGTGTAACCTAAGAGCCCTAGGAATACAGTCGCCATACACGTGAGATATAAACACCGTCACCCTCCCCATCCCCTCCTACTACGCATTTCCATCTTCATTTCAAAATACTTGAATTTCAAGACGGATAGTTATATAAAGTTAAAGTTATGGGCGTCATCTCATCTAGTTAAAAAGTACATCAGACAAAATGATTGAACATTGGGAACGGGCGCAGTTGGAAATCGATATCAGCTCAAAAAATGAATACATCAGGTTATTCAATTATTTCAAATGTCATCCAAAGAAGCCAATGAATATTATCGACAACCAAAGAAATTTGGATGCTCCTTTTCTCTCTCTCTCTCCATATCTTTATAGGTTTGAAAAATACTTACGAGCATGGCTACCTTTAGAGGTTTTTGGTGGGCACATGCATGTGATAATAAGTCATATAAATAAATGATGGGCCAAGGGGCATTTGCTCTCTAATAGCCACTTAATTTTAGTAGGAAACACTTTTAGCATTCACTTTTATTGTTTTATAGGAAGGGTCTTCAAACCAAATGCCGAAAATGTATTTCTTTATTATAATTTTATTCTTATCGCATGCCGAATGCGTTGCGTGCATCATTCTCACTTATGTTAAAACTTAATTTTTACTATGCCACCATGCCCTTCTGTAGCACTTTGAGTAAACTTGCTTTTAAGAAACACCGCCCAATTCCCAAAACTAGCGTGCTAAGCAATTCAACAAACACGAAAAATTCGTATTACGAAATAACGATAACAGGAAATAAAACATATACTGTATATTTTCATATTATGAATTGGCCGTCAATAAGGCAGTCAGGTCATTAAACGAGGCAAAATAATGGCAAATGCGGGGATTGCCAACACTTATTAATATTAGAAATCCATATTTGAAATGTTTCTCTATATACATGTGGGCAAAACACACATACAGTAGTTTAGATAGAATTTATCTATATACGTGAGCTTTATTTATTCTTTTGATAGGTGGAAACCAGCTACAAATCAATCACGAGGTTTTATTTTCAGAGACATATAAAATATGAATGTCGTGTCGCAGACAGCAATGATATATATGTTAGGGGCCATTCAAAACGGACGTCCTCAAAATTTTCCCGGAAATTGGACTTACCTACCCTCTGGGGCAAGAGGAGGGGGGAGGGTGGCCTTCCTCTCCCCATTTGTACTTGGAAAACGTAAATTTTGTACTCTGAAAAGGTTGAGAATTTTTCCAATTTGTCCTCAGAATCTGTTGAAAATTTTGCAAATTTCGAACTCCTCGGAAACTGCTGAAAACTTGGGAAAAGGTGGAAAATTTGTCCTCTGGACAACGTAGGCCTGCGTATAAACAATTTGTATACAGTTGACCTCGGAAAAGTTTGAAAATTTATGTTCGAGAAAAAAGAGAATTTTGAAAATGGACCCTGATCGAGCTTTTATGTTCTCTGCATGTGTTTTCCAGGTTTTCTAGTACTGGAGGTACCCTGTTTACTGTCTTTTGCAATTTATAACCCACCTATATAGCTATGCGATATCGCGCTCAATTTTCCTTTTACTTTTAGAACTGATTTTATTTGGAATTTTTTTTTCAAGTGGACGTCCGATATGGTCATACCCCCTCCCTCCCCCTGTCCACATTGTGTCCGTGACTCAACCTATTCCCCCTAACCCCTACACGAGGACGTTCTTTTTGAATGGCCCCTTACCGTATTGGTCAACAGCCAACGATAGCGACTTATTGGTTTTTGAAAAATCCCCCCAAAAACTGTTTTACTTTTAATTTCAAGTTGCGAACTTTTTCTGGATGTGGGAGGGTCATAGACCATCGAATGATATTTCCAGTGGATGTAATATTCCGCCCGAAGCGAAGTATAAAGACGGAGAGAAAAAATGCAAAAAGGGCAACGCTCCAACGTCCGAGTGTTGGGGCAAATGTTGCAGTGACTGGCAGCGAACATGCATGTCCAGATAGTCATGCTTATTTTGAGAAATGCACTCGTCTGTTTCTTAATTACGAATTTATGAGCCAACCTAAAACTGCAGCGTGCTTTTGAGCAGCGATTTGAACGGATTATAGCCAGGTCAGTTTGCAGCATTTTCGTACTTTCGCTGCATCTTCCAAGATTACAAGTTGCACTTGAAAATTCGTTAAGCTAACATATTAATTTTCGCCTGGGCGTTATTTGCGTATGGGTGTGGCAAGGTCACTTTGGCGCAACCCACTGTCAAGCGATGATGTCCCCCTACGGCCAGGGCAGGCAATTTGCACATTGGATGGAAATTGGCTTCACGCGTGTCCCATCCCGGAAGCGGGGCAAACAAGCAATACTTCACGAAATGCACGCCCATCAGGCGACAGTCCCGATTAAACCTTCATTTCCATAATGCATGGGAACTTAAGCATTATAGGCTGTATTCACCAAGCAACGATCAACGACAAAAACAGTAGTTGCTCATGCGCAGTTTAAAATTACCACAAGTCATTTCTACTTTTTGGCTGTGGAAAACGATAAGGACGAGAGCTCACTCATTGTATAATCTATGTAAAAATAAAGTGATAACGGAAAAAAGTCAGTCCGAACCACTAAATTATACACGTGAGAAAAGCGGTGACGTCAGAACATTCAAGATGGCGTTTTCAAGAACGCCATCTTGAATGTTCTGAATGCGAAGTAACCTATTCCTTCACGTCGTCATCTTCATTCTCAAATTAGTTTTTTTTTACCTCATTTGAAAGTAAGCTGCCAAGCACTTTTGGATGTGGAAAAGCAATAACACCAAATAGTTTCTTCTCATGAGGATAAGGTGGGAGCAAATCCACGTCTATAGTCACGACCTCACAAGAAGAGGTGAGGACAAAATTGCTATTGTCTGTCCAAAATGGTTTATGGACGGTCAAGTAATGGGGAAACTGAGCTGAACTGCACCGATGCCACCATACGATGGCGCCTGTGGCATTTCAACTTAGATTAAAATGATCAAAAGGTAATAAATCCGATTTAAACCGACTTCGCCACAAAAAACTACCAAGTACAGCACATAACTCTTTGGCTCTCACGGTTCCTGCCAAGTTCTTCGGAATCGTCCCTTAATGTAATGCGATTCTTTCGTTTTAAACAATGACCCTGCAGTATCTTTCATATAAAATACACCCAGATTCAACAAAATTGAAAAATAGCAGTCTGAAGATCAGGACATAGGTCAAAAATCCTACAATCGAATCACACGCTTTATTGATTCTTAAATTTCATTTTATAAGAAAACTATCCATGCCTGAATATTACTCTTAACATATACAGATACTGTACACTGCAGTGACTCCTGATTCTTGTTTGGTGAAAGGTTTGAAGGAAGATTGGGGCGAACATCAGTTTTCCCTATTCAAATAGTATCTAAAGATCTTCTGTTCTGACTCGTATACTTCAAAATTTGTATACCACTAAATTGCATATTGAATAAAAATCATTTTTCAATTCTTTCACAAATTTGCATTCATTTTAAAGTAGGGTGCGAGCCTAACTACTGAACGAGTAGTCGTCTGCTTTGAACTATTCAAATGTACGATGAATAGGAGCCCGTTAGGTTAATTCTTTATAAGTATTAGAAATTCACCTGTACTCAAGTTATACATTCTATAGCTTTGGAATATTATTTTTTTTCTTCTCGTTTTCAAGCTATTTACAATAATACTTTAAGTTTTCGTCGCCATGGTATGCCATTGTTTAGAGAAAACTAAATAAGGAAATTACTAATTGCATGTTTGCGAGTGCTATATGTATGTAATTTCAGGCTAATAAAAATTCACCATGCATGAACTTTAATTTGCGCTGTATTTTACATTATACACTATACATACATGTATATAACTTCAATTGATGTATACAACATACAGTACGTACTAATAAGTATAAATGTATGAAGTGCAACAATAGGCACCTCCTGACTTTCGTTATTCAATAAATAACGAAAGTGACTATGTACAAATACGTCGCTCAGCTGACACCTTTTTTCAATACGTGAATTTCAATTAATGCACATTTGCGATATAACGAAATGCAGCTTTATTGTACATGTATTGATGAATGTTCGTAATTTGAAATTATCAGGTCAGAAACAGCTCTTTTTGCTTTCGCTGAATATAAAATTAATCTAAAGTTGAATTATGCGAATACGTTTAACAATTAATGACATGAGTTAGTACGATTTCTGATGTTAAATTTTTAGATTCAGGCTTAGCCCAAAAACATACAGTATTCGAAACATTACGTAACACGTGCCAGTAATTTAATTCAATGGCAACCATTTTAGCAGTGAATTTAATGTGCGAATTTAATCGAACGATTCAGCACAATGCATGAGTGGAGCAAAGTACTGCACATATAAAAGAACCAAAAACAATACACCTTACACGCTTCATTTCATGTAATTTGAAGGTATAAGTAAGTCATTTAGAAAAAGAAAATCCAGGTTTAACGACGAGCATTGATTCGTATTCCACATATATTTTGTTCCAAAAAATTTCCTTAAAATTACCCATACTGTACATGTACCTTTTGGCAATTAATGCAATATAAATCTAGATTACTTGAATATACAGTATTGCCATCGAATTGGGATTGAACAAAATTGGTTCACAATAGATCGTGATAGCAAAACCATATACACAGTGCATGCAAGTACATTTTAAAGTTATTGATCTGACTGATGTATTAAGACTTTTCACAGCAAATATGTACTATTTCATTAAGCACACTCAGTTTTAATCGTATTCATGGCTGCAGGTGAAGATACGGGCAATTAATTTTGGATAAAAAAAATTTAATTATTGCAATGGATGGAATTTCATCTTTTACTACAGTTTTTGCTTCTTAGAACTTTAAAAGAATGCGGTATTGTTAAGTGACGAAATTTATCGTTCAAGTTCAATTTTTGAAAATACAGGTATACGTGTAAGTGCAATTTCAAATCTATAGATAAATTAACAAGCCGTGTTTGCTTCGCCAGAGGATCATGAAAATGAAATTTAAATGCATGCAATCAACGAGTGGCATTTGATAATGTTTCCCAAACCCATTATACTTGTAATGGCTGACCTACAATGTAAATTTGAATAAAATTCAGTTACATGCATGTATGCAGATTTGTCAGAATATATCATATCTTAGTAATATTCGACTTTATAGGTCCAGTCAAAGCTCAAAACTTGATTTTCCAGAATTTAAAATGGCTTTTTCCTGGCAGATTCTCAGTTTTTCGAGTCAGCACAAAGTTTCCCGATAACGCCAGGTGATCTGTCACAGATCAGTGACTTTCCCGGCAACCGGCTGCAGGCGTTAGAGTTGCTAAGAACAAAAGGCTTTTCGCTGTATACATGAAAATTTCCTTTCAACACACGTAACCTGTAATTTCGGAAACAAGAATGCAAGAATGCAACATTTCATCGCTTCCAGAGTGGATCATGTCCGTTTTGAAGCAGATGCATTTGCATACATGAAAATCGCACACTGCATGATCCTCGTAAATGTCATTTGCTTATTTACCACCATGAACTTCGATTACCAGAAACGTAAACTGAAAACCCAGTTAAACGGATGTCATTCATTGTTAGCCCGAATAAAAATAAGAAACCCCATTTAAATGCAATTTTTGAAAGATTGCAGATACGCCTGCCATCACGACGTCTCATAATCGGTTCGCTTTACAGCAGGTGAGTCACAAGCGATAAAAGCAGTTTACCAATCGATAGAAAAAATCAGGGAATGTAATACAGGCTATGCTCGCAAAGTATACATTTTAAACATCCTCATTGTTTGTAATGATACATCACCTGGCACTGCAAACAGGCACAGAATGATATCGAATCGGTTATCAGTCAAACGTTAAGAGCGGATAGGGGATGTATTGACTTTTATTTACCAAATAATTGTGTAGCCTGACAGAAGGTAAACCAAGCTGAGTGATTTTCGTCCCAATTATTCTTTACATTTTTTTTTTCGTATACGAAGTAATAATTTGCTAACCTAAAATTTGAATGAACATGCACTCGATAACCACATGCAACCTGCACTCTTGGAGTTTAAACATTAAATTTTTTTTTCCAAAAACAAGTGAAGGCCTATAAGTAAGGGGTGCTAGCCAACCTTCAAGCCTCCAACGGACTTCTTCGAAGCGAGTATCACGACTTTAGCAATTTTTTCCAAGTCGTTCAGCTCTAGCAGAACCTACTTTTTTTTTTTTTTTTTCTTGCTCGATATAATTATAATAGAAGATATGAATCGTACAATAGGATCACATTTACAAATACTCCCATTTTCATTGTCTAAAAAACCTTAAAGTCGGATCATAACAAACAATTTCGAAAAGTATCAATGTTCCCGTTCCAGATTGATAATGAAATCTCAAAGGTTACGATGCTTTGTCAAACGAGTGAAAGCGGAGCGGAAAAAGTCACTTTTCAGAAAAAAAAAATCAAAAATTACTTCGTTAATTTTCGATCAGAAATCTCCATGCACGAACAGAAAAGACCATGCGAGGAGAAAAAGTTTCCAAAATTTGCCTGAATTTGAAATGAACAGGGAAGTAGAATTTTAAAACACATTGACTGCGATCACCAGAGGCAACCATGTACCCAGAAAATAGATAACGTCTTCTATATGCCAAATTTAGGTGAATTTTCAAAAGATGATTGAATTTAAACAGTAATGTTCATTAAAATGACAATAAAAAAAACACTTGGCTATACAAGCGCAAAAATCGACACGGACCGTAGTAAAACATACAGAAGTCATATTCCCAATTCAGACTCGTATAATGCTTAGGACTTATTTCCAAAAGAAGTTGCTAAAATGCATTTTCCTGAAAAAAAGATTTGGGAGCTAGGACGAGAGGGAGGAAACTTGCTGCAAGATTAAAAATCCATCAAAAATATTACTCGGTGTCTTTTATGGACGGCCCTTAGATATACCGTATAATCAACGCATAATAGGTCTCTTCCCACAGTATGAAAATTAGGCCATGCGAGGGTCGACAAAAGGCCCAAAAAATAAATAACAACGAAGCAGTTCGGTGAGCGTCGCACGGCAGACTCGCAAAACAAAAAAAAATTGCAAAAATCAAAACAAAGAGAATTAAATCCAGCGCATGCACCGGTTGAGTTGTGCCTCCACGACTCAAAACTTAAAAATGCAACCGGTTTGCGAGCAAGCAAGCAACAGACAAGAGGGGAAAAAAATCGGACTCTTTTAAATTTTAAATTGACCAGCAGCGAGGGCCGCATCGTGCAGAGAGATGGCTGATCATGGCTCGTTTACATCTTGCATCGAAACGTTGATTAAAAATTTGCGTTATTTCCATAAATGCGAGACATTGTTGTCAAACCCCAGAGAGATGAAACAATACGGTAAAGCGCACGTGAGCTTACCTGGCTCTGTCGGGTGGACGGTAAGGCTTACCGGAACACCTCGACTGCGGCTGAGACGTGAGCATGGTGCTATAGGAAAGTGTTTAGCCAAACATCAAAATCCAATCATCGTTCCAAACAGGTATTCTCCATGGAGGCACACAAAAACGCGCACACTTCGCCATAGACGAGACGCGCGAGGCAAGACGAACTCAGCCCGAGTAAACTGCGAACTGACTTGACTTTTTGCTGGCCAGCTAGCGTTGGAGAGTACGATGGGGGCTCTAGAAGTTCACCCTAGGGAGTAAGAAGGTAAGAGAGAGAGAGAGAGAGAGACGGGCAGGTAACAGGTAGGTTGTACCCACCGAAATACCCAACTAGAAGTAGAAGAAAGAAAGAAAAAAAAGGAGTTTGTTGCCAACAACATTCGAGGGATTACGAGATGCGATAAACGTGTACATGTGACACCATCCTTCGAAGCCACGCTTAAATTTGGCCGCTTGAGGGCAGCTTTCGCATCGGTGTGGGGGTAGAAGGGGGTAGTACTTGGTTTTGCGCTGACCATAGGCGATGGTAAAACACAGAGGGAAAAAAGTGACCTTAGCACACCGGTAATCCCTCCATTATCTTTCGTAAGAAGTTGTAAGTAACGCTGCGAGAACAAAAAGACGATTTCGGAAAAGAAATGATACGTGTCGTTTGGGGGGAAAATTAAATTACCATACAATCGCGAGGTAAATTAATAACGCCGTTTAAAAATGAATTACGATCAGCTCTATACACGTACTCAAACAATTTTTTTGAAATTTAATGAATTCTTTAGTATAAGTCAAGCATGGATGGCGCAACAGTTATTGCAAAAAACGTGAATAACGTTTCAGATTCCAGCAGCGCCATCTATAGATATCTCCTATTCAACTCCGAGGGTATATTTCCTACAATACATCACTGATTTTTATAAGATGCGAGCATACGCTATCTGCATCGATGTTTCACAAACTTTTTTGGGTCATGCACTGTCTCCTTTTAAGAGTAAATATTCCATCAGTGTCGTTCTTCCCATAAAATCAGTGGGAAATGAAAAATTTAATTTTAATAAAAAAACTATGAAACTATGAAAATATAATTGTACAAAAGTATCAATCTGTATGCGTGGGAGGTGTCAAGTGGTATTCTTTGCCCCAATAGCAGCAGTGTGCTACCTTGCATTCCAATGCCCCCGACCCAACTGCCCCCTAATTCGATATCCCATTGCCCACTTTGGGAATCACCGAATCTATATACATGTACTGTTAGCTACATTTACACTTATACCAATCGAAACCGAATTACACTTTGCCACATTATATACTTACAGTAATTGATTTCCGAATGTAATTCAAGGAATATATTCGACTAAGTATTGTTTAGAAATAACCTCTGGAGTTTACCTTCTCCTTTACAGGGAAGCCATGATAGACAGCAGCGCCAAGTCAGAAATACTGCAAACTTAATTAGCTAGCTTTGATGACATTTGCAATTTGCTGATGTTCGTAATATGATATCAAATTACTGGTTCCTCAAGACGAACTAGCCATTCACACACACTTTATATCAGAAGTCAGTGAAGATAACAGCCAATTCTTTTTTTGTTTAGATATAGAAATGCATTAAAAGTTCATTGTCAAGTTTTTTGGATGTTTTCAACATATGTTGGATGAGAAGAAGCTATGCCACGGGACCGGCTTAGAAAGTGAATACCAACCTCAATTGTTCGAGGGATGACAATACTTTTCGCGTGTCTTTTTTTTTAAACAAAAAGATAATTTCAGAAAAAAAATAGGAATTCGCCTGTCCTTGTGAAAGAACGAAAAAACAATAGACAAAATGGCAAGACACTCAACCCTCGTGTTATAAATCGTTATAGACGCCAGCACACATTCCTTGGTTTAATCAAACCCGAGTTAAAAATTTTAAGTGATTTATTAAGCTTGTGCTTTCTCGGATGCATTAACTCACGCATCCTAGTTATGCATAAATTCCAATCCAAAAGACTGACGGAAAAAAATCCGAAAAACAATTCTGGGAAATGAGTTTTACATGCTGTAATTAAGCGTTCAGCTTACGCTCGGTTTTTTAATAATAAAAAATATGTATATTTTAATTGGATCCCTGTGGGCATCTTCGCAATGATCATGTCAAGTCTCAAATTATTTACGACTAAATGCATCACTCGATGTAAGTCACACCGAGGCATCGTGCCATTCTGCAATATGATGGCATTGCATTACTTCCGATTATCTCAAACAATGAGGCACTGTTGGTTGATAAGCAGACGAAATCTTCCGTGTGAAAATTTAATGTATGGCATATGTCAACGCAAATTACGCAAATTTGAGCCAATTACACACTATTAATGTATTATGTACGTCTTAGTCTTGGTGTAAAGATTCCTGGGAAATCTTAATTGAAACGGTACATATAATCCTCGCGTGGTTTAGCTTATAATTAGATTGTACAATTGAATTAATCAGCTGTAACCTTCAAGAAATAAAAAATGGCTTCGTAAGCGATAGTATTTTGTATCTTACATGTACTGTATACATATTTAACGGGGGATAAAAAACTAATAGAATTGCGCGAGGAAAGTGTTCTAGACAGTAGGGATAGGTGTTTTCGTATATAAATATGAGTGACAACAACATATTATTGTCTGTATCTTACATTCTGCACATGTCGTTCCTACAATTGATCTACAATCCTAAATCCAATTCACACCTTCTAACAATGCATAAAGAAAACATGTCAAGGCAATATGCCGAAACCAGACAAACCGAATTACTAAATATGATATTGGATTATTTCTTTTTGAAAGGCACGTCGACCACTAATTTATACTTGTGCATATTCACCTGGATTCCATTCAATCATTCGGTGAGGTTTATTTATTTGGACTTCTGCATTCAGCGTCGGCCTATATGATTTTATTGTGATTGAAATCCGAGAGAAGAGAAGGGCAAAAAAAAAAAAAAAAAAAAAAAAAATCAAAACACTCATTTATAGGGTCACAAATATATAGCACACCGAGAAGGATTTCGGATATTCAATACATGTATATGCTGCGTGGACAGGAATGAAATTAAGAAAGATCAAGTCCCAATTCGAGTTGACTTCAAATGGAAATTAAGTGCGGTTCGAGGTGATCTACTTCGGCAACGCGTCAAAATGGAAAATTACGGTTAGACGATTTGGCAGCGATAATATAAACAGTGAAATACTTTTAATACAATCCCGTGTTCACACGCGTTCAATCGAACCTGAGATTGCGTTACACGTTACAAATGAAGCAATTTTTAGTAAATAAAAATTCCATCGAAATATTTAGCACATTTTTATAGGGCAACATTATTTTGCATGCATTAAGAATGCATAAAAATAAGCTGAAATATCAATTGAAATATGTATATACGCCTATGCATGCATATTTATACGAGACATTTTAACATTTGTTATTTAGCGTTTCATTATCTTTTGACATTTTCACACATCACACACAGGTAGACCCAATGAAAGACATTGTAGTATACTACAATGTAAAGCAACTATTCAAAACGAAAATATTCAGCTTGCAGTGGTGGTACCAGAATCTCTCTGACTCGTGTATACATGACGTTCCCAAATCCTATCATCGATGAAAACGACAGTACGACGAACCAGCTCTTAAAACGCACATCCGTTTCAATAAAATCTTGGATAAAGGTAATTTTAATCACAAACTAAATTTGTGATAAAACCAATTTATGAATGAACGAGATTATCAGCTATAACATCGTATCAGACTTAGACGATAATTTAAAACCTTCCTATACAAAACCAGAAAAAACAACTGAAGCAACCGGTTATTTAATTTGTCCTCTATACAGAGATTTTGTTTTAACATATACAGTATCATATATCTGTGTTATATATAGAGTTCACTCCTGAAATATAAATGGAAATATTTTTTTTCATGATGAACATGGATACCATTTTTCAGCTGCTGGGTTAACTTCGTTCTTATGTATATTTGCTGGTCCCAAAAGTGATGTTCCATTATCGTAAATGTGCTTCTACATTTATACGTTCGTAACTTTATTCATTCATTCATTCATTTCTAAATGTTAACTTCAGGTGCATTTCGTAAATTAGGAAATCGGGCAGGTGC
The DNA here is from genome assembly GCA_034698745.1 of Megaphyllum sjaelandicum. Taxonomy (NCBI): domain Eukaryota; kingdom Metazoa; phylum Arthropoda; class Diplopoda; order Julida; family Julidae; genus Megaphyllum; species Megaphyllum sjaelandicum. The sequence goes on along the minus strand of JAQGBX010001889.1, from coordinate 6,824 downwards.
AATGTCTGTATTATTTCCTGTCCTTGGCGCAAACTATACAACTATTTGGTATACTTTTGTGAAATGCCTTGAAATCTGTTTCTTTTTGTTAAAAAACTTCCTAATTACCGTGCTTATAAATTTTCCCAGAAATGCCCAGAACTACACTTGTATGTAATACGCAAAGTAGAGAATTCAGAACTCCTTAACTTTTCCTTCCGTAGCTTTGGCCGAACAATTTTTCGCAATTTAAAATCCTTAGTAACAACATGTATATCTTTAGTAGGCCTACATGTATGTTATTGAAAGTGCTCGAGAATTCTATAGCATAGTAAAATATTTGCGATGTTAAAAGAATGCTTTCAGAAACACTTTGTAATTTTTTGAGAGAACTCAATATATACATTTTTAATACATGTACAGTGTATAAGGATATACTCACACAGAAGCTATATACGAATCGTACTTTGGCAGCATAGCGAAGTGACGTGTGCAAAAGGAATGCATTTACTGGTTTAATTGTAAACAGCGGTAACCTTGAGTGGAGTTTTTTAAAACTTATTAGCGTGTCGATTTTGCACACGTGGATTTACGCAGTTACTCATGTGAGTTACGCATGAGTCTGCATCACGTGATCTTTTCATTGAATCAACAACTAATCGCGTATTTCAATCGTCAAACTGGTGTGCACCGGTGTAGGCTACAAGGTGAGGCAAAAGTCTATAAAGTCTTGATGCGCCTGCTGCCTGCAACAGTGCCCATTTAACAGACTTATGCCTCACCTTGTAGCCTACACCAGTGCACCCCAGATTGACGATTGGAATGCGTCATAAAAGAACGAGCCTCAGGGTGATTTTCACCAATGGAATTAAATGAAATGTCACTACTTAATAATGACATGAGGACGAAATATGCATAAGGTCCATTAAAGTACGATTCGTAACTCTTCTGTCTGCATAAGAAGGCATAATGCACGCAATAATGAACTTTTTGTTTAAAACTCCACTTGTCGTAGGAAATCTCACGTGCCTAGCAATTAAGCAGTGTGCCTCCTAGACGGCGCTGGGAACTTGAAATAAGTTGCCTATTTTTAAAGCGTTACCAAAACCTATACTATATATATATATAGTCGCCATTCTGTTAAATGAAGGGGCTGTATCCAAAATACTCGTCGTTTTATTGTTGTATGAAAATCCGCATAGATATAGCATTAGGATTTTGGTTCTTTTAATAAGTTCCATGTCTTTTTTGAAAAAAATCGTCATACGATATACAGTAACTTTACCTGCGCATGTATAAACGATATACATGTAGGCACATAGCAAGCGTCAATAAGGTATCGATATCCGGTGAAGTCTCACGAATGCACCTCGCTGGAGGGTTTCCAAATGGGACACACGTATAAACCCAGGTTATTCTTGTTGAGGAGAAAAAGGACATTCATGAACCCCTATTTCGTCAGGTTGGGATTGGCTGAGTGTGATGGCGCGAGCGGGCTCCTCACAGCACACTCTCCTTTAAGGGGGTTGCATTCCTGCTTTGAAATCAATGGCACTCGCGCGTTTGTATAGGGGAGGGGGGTGGATATACTTTTCATCCCGTTGTTGTCATTGTGACATTCCCTGGTTGGCACGGCAACCAGGTATTTCCCCTTTAAGTACGGTTAGACTGCTTTGGTATACTGGCACGTTTGAAATCGGCGAAGCCAATGGCTCGCAAGAATTTGACGATAAATGGTGTCCTTCAACCCCTACCCAGTGCACATAAAGGATTCGCCTAGGAACTGACAAGAATCGCTGAATTTCAAAAGAAACACCAGCAAAAAATCGTTAAGGGGTAGACAATTGAACCGACAAAAAATATAAATAAACGTCGCGAGAGAGAGAATGGATGCTTTTTCCCAATATCCCTGACTGAATTAACGACTTCAGCGAGCTCACCCTGGTCTGTCATTACGATTAATCAATGTTCCCTTCGGGGCCTCTGATATGGACGCCACAAAAAAATCATACCCTCCCCCTTTTGGGGTTTCTTCCTTGTTTTACACTCTCGAGAACCATTTGAAAGTTGAAGCGGACTGAAAAGATGGCTTTGAAACGAAAGGTTGTTAGCAGAAACTTATGAGAAATTCGTTGAACAGTGCATGGTAACACCAACGCGTCCCAGCTTCAGTAACTCTAGAATAATGAGCCTTATTTTCAATAAAAACGACATATTTTAGTGATATAGTTTCCCACCACGCATTGTCATGCATTAAAACTTGTCTAAGCTCCAAATGAAAAAAAATGAGTTGTGTCACTCCTGAAACGGGGGTGGGATATTAAGCTCATGAATTTAGAAATAAAACCATATCAGGTATACACATGACTGAAATACATCATTGTTTATCTTTTGTCCAACCGGCCGTGTTGTGTCTGCCTCAGTGGCAATTGAGACGCTCGAATTTTCACATTTTACAAATGCACTAAAATGGTTAGCGTAGGCTATATGTTTGCCAAACTTTGCAATAATTGCATATTTATTCCAATAGGAATAATATTCATCTTCTATCATTAAGTGGTTGAAATTGAAGTAACGATTAAACGCTGTATGAAAATACTGCAACCAGAAAAGTTTGATTTAGTCACAAAAACACTACGTTTCATACTCATACTGCCAATACTATGCATGCGGCAGTATATACATACATGTATATTCTACTTTTGTACATGTAAATGTACCAAAATTCAAGAAAATAGTACGTTTTATTCTACACAATTAATTAGCGGATGTACTGTGCTATATTAATCATCGTAAGCAAAACCTGAAGAAAATGTCTGACAATTGATGTTACTGCTGATCAACATGTACATTTTACTGTTTCTCCTCTTCTATATTGCTTGATCGATCTTACTCCTTGAGGTACATGAATTCGTTTTAAAGCTTTATTTATATGTTTTTTATCAATAAATGCTCTTCTAAAAGAATAAGCTATACACTGTATAATTGACTAATCTGGGCAGAAACTGATCTAATTTGAGCGCATCACGCAAAACTCCCGATAAGTGAAAAAAACCGGATAAGTGGACAACATTTCGATGCTGAATCGATTTCCACTTATCAGGTTTCGCCTGTACTTCCGTTTTCTTAATTCCATCAACGGTTCTCTATGCCACCTTCCTCGATTTCGTTGCGGATGTCGTTTACGTAAGGTCCCTATAGACCATGACTAAAGGAGGAAAAAATGCCTCGTGAGCAAAAGGCACAGGTAGGTGGTCTCGTAAACTAATTTCGCAGGTACAAATAACGGTGTAATGCGTCCCTAACAAAGGCCGAGGATGGGTCACCAAATTTCTTAGTAGACCAACGCTTTGGTCAGGCTGACCTCAGCGAGTTCAGTGGTACATCAGAGGACTTTTCTTCCCGGGAATATAAGAGCGTGCAATTGTCTTTTCAGAATGGATATAATCCTCGACCTTTAACGGTAGAAAAAAAAAAGATCCTAAGTCGCACCATGATAATAGCCCGCTGCCCTAGTTCCTAACAACACTAAAGCTGCCAATTAATTTCCGATGGCGATTCACGAATGTCTTACATGTCATCTTTAAAACCAATTCACAATTGAACATTCAATGGCAAGCGTGGAACGATGGAGGTCCGAGCTTTTTCCGGGTCAGGTAGGTCGCTCATTAATCAAGATGAGATTTTTTTCTCCACTAAATGTTAACGCGATTAATATTATTCAACATCGATTATTTTCTACCGTACTGTGTGCAATTTTGTGTTGCAATGTTGTGTGCAATCTACACAACTAATGGATTACCAAATTCTCCATGTATGTTCTCTCCAAATGAATCACGGTATACAAAAACGGTCTACTTCCAATTGACAAGCCACTGACTCTGGCTGTTTTTGTACAGTATGCCATGATTTAAATACATGTAAAATGCATGTACAAATAAGTATACATGTATATACAATACCTTCCAAAACGTAACATTAGCTGTAGCATTTTTTTAATTTTGGTGTAGTTTTATGACTATAACGTATACTCCTAAACATATATAGCATTATTTAGCGGCAATTTCATTTTATTTTCAAAAAATGAAAAAAATGTCATAAAAAGTATAATACATAATTATTAATAAATTATAGAAACAGATGAACTTTTCTTGCGATGAAAGTTAATTTCTTGTTACAAGAATGTGCGATAAAACCAAAAGTCAGCATAAAAACGGATTAACAGTGTACATTCAATTTCCTGTGCACGTATATTACGTGTATATCATGTAACTATATAGGTGTAATGAACAGGCGTTATCTCAACACTAATGATTTAGGGTAATGATGTAGGACCAGACATCTTACTCATCATGCGCAAATGCAGATTAGCTCGTCTCATATTTGCAATTTACACGTATTACCCTTTATCAACGGAAGACTGTCGTCACGCATGCACGTAATTAGGTTTATGCTGTTATAAAAGATTATTAAGCGGTTCGAGCGAAAAATCACCTTGAAAGCTTATGATCGCCATAAAGTGAGAAATTCAAGCTCTTAACAAGAATTTACAACACATTCTCACCATGCAGCATTTTAGACCATGCATGACAATAAATCTTCCTAAATGGAGGTGACCCAATGCTGATCCCATACTCAAAATGCACTATCTCAAGCTCGCCTCTGACACTATTCGGTTGCATTATATACACTTATTTTATTTTAAAGTGTTTCTTCAGCTGCATTTCATATACTGGTGAACGCTTATCGGTTGTCTATATAGATTTCGGTGGTTTACTTCGAAGTTTACCTTATGTCGCCGGCAGCACTCGTTGTTGCTTTCCCTGACGTCATTGTAACGGTGTTCTTCAATTCATAACAAACACAATAAATATATGATAATAATAATAAAGTATTGCCTTAAAACAACAACTCGTTCGTCACAATGTAAAAAGGTAGCCTATGTTTTGACAACGCATTCGCAAAATGTAATTATCCCGTCAAAATTCAAAACGCAAAAATAGACGAAATTCAAAATGAAACTTCAAAGAAACGGATTTTAACAATAAATTCCAGAGAAAAAAATCTATAAAGTATAAAAACATATACTGTATATATAGGCAAGCGGATCAAATGCTTTTTTTTTTACTAAATTTTTCTATATAAAACACAGAATGCCTTTCGAGTTATATCACATGCAGTTACTGTATCCGTTTTATACGAAACGAGGTCATGTGATGCGGTTATGACGCATGCTTCAAGCTTCCGGTTCATGATCGCAATGGCTTAATACTGTACATGCATGTAAGTGTAGATGTTACATGTACCGAACATTTGCCACGATTCATCATCAATCTTCGAATATAATTAACTGACAACTCGAAATCGGTCGCATTTCCCAAACATTGGGAATTTGAAATGACAATGACGAGGAGGAGGATCGAGAGCAACCCCACTCCCTGCAAACAATTGGGTTTTAATTCCTCTCGTTTTTTAATGAGAAAATAGCTGATGGGCGACAGTTGTGTAGGGCGATGAGAGGTATGCAGCCATCGGAGTGTGCATCATCTTCTCGATAAAAGAAGTTTTTTTTCCCAGCGCAACGGCATAATGGAGCCGAGGTTGTCATCGGGTCAACCTCGTGATGGAGAAAAATGCAATCGTGTTATTTAAATGCACTTTCCAGTCTGGTGATTTTACGGTCAGCGGACTGCACATAGGCCTAGTTGCCAAAAGGAATTAGAGCCGCAATTAAAGGTGGGACAATGTCGACAATTAAAGGGGGAAAGGACTGGCATTACCGACCTTTCTTCTTTAATATACTTAATTAAAAACAGTCGTATCGAAGTAATGAAGGGAAATATGTGCCCTACAAAGGTGTCAATTACAAAACGTTAACTCGTAGCAATGTATAGTGTACGGGGTGAAGAAGGAGAAGGAAATGACGAAAAGGGAAATGAATTACATCACGAGCGGACGAACTCGGAATCAACCGGGGAATTTCGGATTGTGTTGTCAAGGTATACCTATAGATCACTTTGTAAAATTTCAACTTCGCAATTTATACGAAGTGTGTTCGTTCTATACGATTAAGTAAACGAAACGGCTTTAATAATGAGTATTCCATGGTGAAGAAAGCTAAATCCCATTTTCCTTGATATAAAAATTCGGAAAATGTTGAAATCTTAATTCAGAAATTACGAAACCTGGTAATGTCAAATGTCTTACATGTATTATATGTGTTCAAATAATATTTTAAAACCAAGGTTTGGCAATAGCTTCGGGAGTTTTTTTAAAACTCGAAACGACTTGTCAATTGAATAAAATGCTCGTTAGAGAAATATTAAGAAATGTAGGAGGCGTCGCTTGACATCACTGAAATACTCGCTATGCCTCTTGTCAAACAACGCGTTTTAATTATCTTCTTGAATTCTTCAAACACATGGTTTGAAGTGAATCAACAATTGAACGCCGTGAATTTTCACAACCAAAATTATGTTATGTGTTTGAAAATAAAACAATTTTGGTTGCGAAAATTTACGGCGTTCAATTGCTAAACTTAAACGAATGCAAACTTGGAGGCAAGCATTAACTATACATGTACATTTTGATGCGTCTTATCGAGACTAATTCGTATCAGAAATGAAACTGATATACAGTGGCTCAACGTGAAAATGATACACCTGCGTTCAACGACTGTGTACGCAGAGGAAAATCTATTTTTACAAGAAAATACAGTTTCTATAGATGGCAATAAAAATTAAATATGTATTTACTTACATATCAAACTACAAATAAACACCAGCAATGCCTACAATTAATTAAAAGAACATAAAATATTCAAAGAAATCAATGTCAAAACGAAA
>JAQGBX010001888.1:0-22589 GCA_034698745.1 Megaphyllum sjaelandicum | reverse complement strand
CCTACTTTAAGATTTCGCAGCTTAAATGAGGGTTTTTTACCCTTGGGACATTTCACCAAGGGTTAGTTGGTGCAATGCAGACTTGTAACCTGCAGGTTAAACCGGAGGTTAATCCTAAGCTGAAGGTTAGCAAACCTTTCAATTTAACCTCTGTTGGTGCAACCGGCCCTAACAGACTCCGATTTTAACATTTCCACGAAATATTTTTGCCTGCATGGTATTTCGACGAATTTAGAAATGATTTGCCCTCAAAAGATTAAAATGACCCCGATCGTCTACGTGCCCTTAGATAAACCGAATCAATTTCACTGTCGGGCATTTCCTTAATCCTGGAGTGTCGATGAAGAGATTTAGGAAAAGCTGCTTCGGACATGCATCTCGCTAGACCGATCGATGACCGATGTAACAGATTCGGAGTTATAAGATGGCCGCCGCAGTGGGCCGGGAAGAGATGTGCCAAAAATGACTTTTCGGATTGGGGGTCTTAATGAAATGCATTTCTGAAATGGGGCTTTTGCCGCAACGCCAAATCCCAGCAGTGTAAACTTTAATGGCGCCATTTTCCCTTCGCTAGATTTATCGTTAAGGCCTAGATTTTTCAAAGAGCCTCAGCTTAGTTAAGTAAGCTCATTTTACGTTCGGATGAGGAGATGTCTTGATTAAACTTTTCCCTTTAATGCTTAACGTTGGATTCGTTCACAATTAGGGCGTGATTATTAGGCCCTGAGAAATCCCTTCGCACTCGTCAAATCATTAGTCGAGGGCCGGTGGCGACCGTTTCACTTAAGTTTCAAACAACGCCATTTGCAACCATCGAGCAGTTCTTCTATTCATTCACCCATGCTTGTTTTTTTTTAATTATTCTTAACGGGCATTTAATGGCCGTGATCTCTCTTAAGAAGATCTACCTCGATTGGCCAAGTTTGACCGAAATGTTATGGAATGAGGAGGGTTTTATGTCAATTTTTGGACTGTTTTTGAAGGGTTGTTTCGTATGGATTCATTAAAAATGGACAATTACATATATTTGTACTATAGCTTTAAAACCTGGCTTTGCCCGGGTGAAAACACTTATTGTAAATTTTGAAATGGCGACCATTTCACTTAAGTTTCAAACAACGCCATTTGCAACCATCGAGCAGTTCTTGGAATCATGCTTGTTTTTTTTAATTATTCTTAACGGGCATTTAATGGCCGTGATCTTTCTTTAAGAAGATGTACCTCGATTGGCCAAGATTGACCGAAATGTTATGGAATGAGGAGGGTTTTTATGTCAATTTTTGGGCTGTTTGTGAAGGGTTGTTTCGTATGCAGGGTTCCACAGCCTGGAAAAACCTGAAATGTCAGGGAATTTAAGGAAGTTATGGAATAACATGGAAAAGTCATGTAGCTTTTCAAATTTATCCTGTAATATTTCTGTCTTAGAGTGAACGACTTTTACAAGTGAGTGAGTGAATTGAATCTCTCATATCTCGATGAACTGTCGTTCATTTAAATTCCTCCTAATTTGCAAACTTTTCCACGTTTACCCGAGTTTAAAATTTGCAAACTTTTCCACGTTTTCCCGAGTTAAAATTTGCACAATTTTCCTCGTTTTCTTGAGTTTAAATTTGCAAAATTTTCCACGTTTTCCCGAGTTCAAATTTGCAAAATTTTTCACGTTTACCCGAGTTCAAATTTGCAATATTTTCCTCGTTTTCCCGAGTTCAAATTTGCAAAATTTTCCACGTTTTTCCGAATGCTCAAGTCAAAACAAACTAAAATATGAGGGATATCTTTTAATTTTCATTATCATGGAATAATTCAGAAATGTCCTTGAAAAACTTGGAAAGTCAGGGAATTTCATTCTCAAAAAAATGTGGGAATTAAAAATGGACAATAACATCTATGTTGTACTATAGCTTTAAAACCCGGCTTTGCCCGGGTGAAAACACTTATTGTAAATTGTGCAACCTATATCGTCAAGCGGCCATATTGGGAAATGGGAACATGACTGCAGCGCCCCCATATACCACTTTAGTAATTTGTCGTAAAGACGCTCTATGAAAAAAAACTTTTTCGTAGTCATGAAGTCGTGTGTGTAAAATCGACACGCTAATTAATTTAAGAACTTCACTCATTAATTTTTTTTTATTAATCCATTTGTTTTTGACGTTTAAGGGGTTAGTTTTGCGGTTTTGGATGACCTATACTGTCTGATTAGGTATCTTAAAACATTTCCGATTAAACTTAGAAATAAAATTGCCCGATTAAATGTTGGAAGAAATGAGCGATTAAATGTTCGAATAAAAAATGCTCGATTAAATTTCCGAAGATTTTTTTTTTTAGAAAAATGGGACATTTTTAAATAAGTGACGTCATTCTTAAAACTTCTGATGACGGCATTGGAAAAGTTTTGATGATGACGTCATCGTTTAGCTGCGCAACCTCATGTGTAGTTCTAACCTTAAAATGTCTGCCCGAATAAATGTTTGAGAATTGCCCGATTAATTAAATGTCCGAAAAAAACGAGCTGTTAAATGATCGAATAAATGTCGGAATAAATTCCTGAAATATGTCCGAAGAATGGAACAAAATTGTTGATAATGGCGTCATTCATAAAAATTTCGGTGATGACGACATTAAAGAAGTTATGATCACGTCATTATTTACTAAGCAGCCACTTGTGTAGTTCTACGTACGTTTAAAAAAAATAGCAGTAATATAGCATGTAGTAATTTTAAGAAATATCATTTGTGGTAATATCAAAATTAGCTATTTTGTTAAAGATCATAATCGAACATAGCCTATTGTTAAAGCTTAATCGGACATATTGTTGGGTATCTTTTAACAATCTTTTACAAAATGTCCGATTAATTTTTAACAATTTAGAACGTCATCGTAAGTAGTGCACTGGATGACGTCATCAGAATTTTAGTAACTGTTTGCATTATGATAAACGTGTAATAGGGTTACAATAATGCATAATTAAAGAACCTTGGGCAACTTCCGAAATTACTTTGATTTGTGTCTGTACAGTCCGTGCAAAGCCGGCTTGTCTATTTATACATATAAAGAAAAATTGTACAGTATGTTTCTTAGGGGCCATTCAAAAAAGACGTCCTGGTTGACCAGACACAATGCGTACAGGGAGAAGTCCAATTTTTTTGGAAAATTGTAAGGACGTCCTGTTTGAATGGCCCTAGCTTAGTAACGTCGAAAAGTTTTACCATGAAGCGCCTTTGCTGAAGCGGTATGGGGGCGCTGCGGTCAGTTTGACTTGACTTTCATAATTACTAGATGTCCTTGGCATTAAGTTAAAGTTCTCATGTGTATAATCCAGTAGAAATCTCCCATAATTTGAAATCCCTTACAAAGTTTCATATTTGGAAATGATCGAGATAATCTCCGCATAACTTTTTTCCTTTGTTCGTCAGTTTTAGCCTTCAGTTATCAGTCGTTACCCAAAATGCCTCCATTTTCTTATTGTGTTTATGCTTTGGCACCAGTCGTGTGGGACTTTGGAAATATTTCCAATAATCGATAGTGTCGTTTCCTCCTGACTTTCCGAGCTAACAACCTATATGTGCAGACACTGGCAACAACCTAAAGATAAGTGAATTCCTCATTAATTCCGTTTTCTGCATGGGCAAAAATATCTATAAATAAGAATCTGAATTAAAGTGGCGAGTAATCTGCGAAAGGATTTGCCAACATCCTCGTTTCCTTACACGGACTATTACGAGAAAAAGTAAGAGCATCTTGCTTAAGCAGTTAATCCCAATTAATGCAGCCTAGCGTACCGATACACCGCGTAAAAATGTAAACAATGGAAATCGACATTGCCAGACACTGTCGTCAATTCTTCAACAGTTTTTTTTCCATTACATTTTAGAGAAGAAAACAAGGGCTTAGCAACACTGCATCATGGCAGGTTTTTTTAATGGTAATGACACGTTGATTAACTTCCAAAATGTTCGTTAAATGTCTACTGTTGATCAGTGATGTTTAAAATTGTTTGAGAAATTACCATTCAGTACTGTTTTGACAATGTGGAAATATAAAGTACAGTAAAACCTATTCAAAAATTCAATGTTGGTCACTGTACACAGGTGGTCACTATACGAAGAATGCCTGAATTTAATTAGAATGAACAGGCACATGCATTTGTACATGTAGACTGTAACACATATAGTAAAAAAAACCACAAAACCAAAAGTGTACAGAATCATCTTGTCCATGTGCATTACATATTTGTTTTTTTAAAGAAAATTATCAAGTTTTCCTTGTTGTTAATGCTTTTTTGCTTATTTTGATGATGTTTTCAGTGAATTTTACAACCGGAAAAACATGATTAGCTGAATTGAGTACCACTGGGGTTAAAGCAGGATGTAAGCTGCATGACTCATCTGTTATCTGGTCACTTTATAAGGTACATTGGCAATGTAAAAATTGCAAAACTGACAGCTCACACTGGTCCCTGAACACAGTAGACTGGTGGTCACTATGCATTTAATTTGTATAAAGGAAATGTGCAATGGAAAATACAAAACACTAAAATGTGTTCAACATAAACAGGTGGTCTCTTTTCTAGGTTATCAAGTCCATGCTTGTGTACTTCAAAGCTGGTATAATTGCAAATATTAGACAAGATCTTGTTCAGTATGAATTCATATCATTTTCTATAGCTGTACTTATTTTTAACCTTATCGAAACCATCATGTCCGATATAAATCCACATTTGGTGTCAAATCCTAGCCGATATAATATATATATATATAGAGAAGAACTGTGTTTGTATGTTGGTGGTTATGTCATTCCCAAAAAATCCATATTTAGTGTCATATCAAGTCAAATAAGTATCTATATTTGGAGCTATATGAAGTCCAATAAAAATCCATATTTAGAGCCATATCAAGTCCAATAAAAATGTGATATTTGGGGCCATATCAAGTTTAATAAAAATTTGGTATTTTGGGCCATGTCAAGTCCAATAAAAATTTGATATTTTGGGCCATATCAAGTCCAATAAATATCCATATTTGGAGCCATATCAAGTTTAATAAAATTTGATATTTTGGGTCATATCAAGTCCAATTAAAATTTGTTTTTGGAGCCATATAAAGTCCAATATAAATCCATATTTGGAGCCATATCAAGTTTAATAAAAGTTTGATATTTTGGGCCATATCAAGCCTAATTAAAATCCGTTTTTGGAGCCATATCAAGTCCAATAAAATTTTATATTTGGGGCCATATCAAGTCCAATACAATTCCATATTTGCGGCTATATCTTGTCCAAGTGGTTTGAACCTAGTAATATAGTAAACGAGACTTGACCTTCACAACCATAGTACTAACTTTTAGTAACCTTACATGTATAGCTCCTGATGAAGGCCGAATTTCGCTAAAACATAAATTGAAGCCATTTTAATACTAATTTAAACTCTTATATCAGACCATTCTTATATTTGGGGCACACTGACGTCAGTTTTACATCATGAGCTTTAAACAGATTTATATTTCTGAAAGAAAAAATGGTAATTTTCAAGGATGTAAAACAAGATTTCATGGGTTGATTGTAGTTTCAATGTCAGCTCGCATATCTGTAAATGTTAAGTCCCTGCGAAACTATCGATCGATCCGTGGCTTAAAACAATGCTTTTCACTCTTCAGAGCCCATCCGAAAGAGGAGCAATTGTTATCTGACAGTGTATCTGACAAAACGTAGAAAAGCAGATATTTTGACGAGTAATAAATTTGAAAATAAGCCTATGGGGCTTAAAAGTATCGAGTGGGATGTTTTTAAGAGGCACTTTGGAGTAAACCCCTCGTTTGGGATATATCGGCACCCATTCTCAAAATACAACAATAAAAATCAAAGCTATCCATGTCGAAGGCGGCCATTTTGATGAACTTTCTGACAGTTTAAGGGATTTTATGTTCAAGAAAAAAAAAGTTTTTCCGTCAGTGGATTAGTGCGTTGGGATGCGATGGAAAAGAGCTATTTCTGCGGAAATCATTTTTATCAGCATCGTCTACTTTATTGGTGATAAAAAAGGGGAAAGTCAGAGAGATTGAGCTTTTGGATCGTCTATTGGAAAAACTCCCACCCAAGTAGAAAGAGTGTAATTTTGCTATGATTTGTGGCGCTATTTTACTAGATTAGAGACACTACAAAATAAGGGGAGATGACTGCATCGTAATTTGTTGTTGTTCGTGCTGTGACATTGATGGTCAGTGAAAGGTGACCAAAAATGCCGATGCTGGATGACAGCGTTTAAGATTCTTGCACGAAGATTTTTGCTCAAATGTGACGTTTTCGATTTGGAAATTAGGAGGTTTTTTTTTCTGAATTTTTTTTAGACTAATTTGACATTAGTGAGTGGGATTAGTTTTTGAGATTAATTTTTTTTTATTTAATGATGGTCATGTATAAACCGATACAAAGTTAATATAATTTTAAACTTAATTAATTCTTAATTGTTTTTTAAACAGAATTTTTAATAACAATTATTACTACGATTAAAAATGAATATTTAATTATTGATTTGCTGTAATCAATACATCAGTAATCAATTATATAATTTATAAATCAGGATTCGGAAAGAGAAAATTTGTCAAATTTGGAAATATGTAATTAATGATGGTGATGGATAATCCAAAATAAACTTTTTAATATTATTTGAACTTCATTCTTGATTGTTTTTCAATTTAGTTTTTTTGTGTTTAATTAAAAATTATTGAAATTATTTAAAATTGATTTTTATTATTAATTTTCATTAATCAACAAATCAGGATTCAAAGAGTTGGTGTGTTGGATGAATTTTTGTCATTGATGATGGTGATGTATAGTCCAATATTTGTAAAATGTACAATTTTACATATCAATATGTTTTCAGTAAAAAAATTTTAAAAATTTACTGATTAATTTCTTTTTAAAAATTTCGATTATTTGACTCATTTCAAACATTGTTTCTTCTGAAATTTTACACTTGTTAATTTTAATTTTATTACGCGTGATTTTAACCGCTGCACTCGATGGGAAACAATAGATGAATTTAAAAATTGAAATACAAATTTTCTCGAGTAGGCCTATTTAAAATTGGTAAAAATGTACAATTGCAGTTTTTATTAAAATAAGCATTTTGTTAGTTTACAAAAAATTTTCTACAACTTATTAGACAATATGAAAAGTTTTAATTTTGGTTGGTTTACTGATTTTTTTTTTGGTTGCAAGTTATTTGACATTTCTCAACTGTGAAGTGGAAAGTAGTTATTTTATAAAAACTGTATTATAATACATGTATAAGAACACGTCGTTACATTTTTTGCATTATTTCAAAATCAGTTTTGATTCACCTGTATAGGATATGGAAAAAATTTAGACTATAAGTACATTTTTATTGAAATTTAAATTGTTTCATTTTTTTGTACGCATGATCCAATGTGATTGGGCTAAAACTTATATTACCGAAATACAAATAATAGGTTAAAATAATAAGTTAATATTAAAAACATACAATTTATTTAATAGTCGTTGGTCATCATTGAGGACTTAAGAAAATTCTAACTATAATGAAATTAAAGCAAAAATAAACTATATAAAAAGTTGGATAATTTTGCAATAACTTTTACCTCGACCTTACTTAAAGTTTGTATATGGGAAAGACTGATTGGGGGATTAAATTAGGACACGATGGCCTAAGCCATGCGGCATGTGGTGAAAGATTTTGATGGATGATTAATTGGTTTTCTAATTGAAAGTTGGCTTTATCAAATATTTGCTGTTATTAGGCTAAGGGTTTCTCCACACGCAGCGGTCTGTTTTGCACCAAACAAACAAGATTTAATAGTGATTAATTGTTAAATGCTATTGCTTTTCGATATAAGATAGACCATGCTGTTTAAAGGGGAAACTTTTTTTGAAAAATCGAAACTTTGGGCGATAAAATGTAAGGGGAAATTCTTCGTTATTTTAGTGTTATTTCAGGAAAACCATTTTATTGCTATTGAATCTCTTGTCAATTGTGATATCCTCCTTCGAGTAACATGACAATCGAGTTAAAGGTTTTTATTGGATGGAGCTGAGACGTTGAGCTTTTTTCTATCCAAATTCTCATCTGTCACTTAAATCACTACAAAAGTATTATTAGTATTGATTAAGTCAATATCCATATAAATGACAAGAAAATGTATTTTTTTAGTAACAAATATTCTTGTAGTCCTTAAAAATATCTCGTTAAAATGTGTGAAACTTGAGTAAGACTAACTTAATTCATTACCAGAATTTTAAACTAAACAAAGATTTTACTGAAAAACTTTGAGGGCTGTCATGGCTGACATTTTAATCAGCTTATATTATATTTTTCTATTTCATTTAATTAAATTACATACCTTGCATCGATCTGTGCATTTTTTATGCGAAAAATTGATACAACTTAACATCTTTTTTCTTAATGATTATCAACGTACTGTAAAAGTCGTAACTATCCAACTCATTTCCAAATGTTTTTACTTAGACAAAACATCTAAATAGGACATCTTAAACATACCTGTAGCATTATCTCTGTTTTCAAATTATAATAAATCATTGTATTTGTATGTACATGATGCGGCGAATATTTTGAACATGTATTAATTTTTTTACTGATTTTATAAACTTAAAAGTATGTTTTATGAAACATTTTCTTTCAACAACCAATTCAATTGTAAATGCTTGTATGTCCACTTAAATAAATTTTATATTATAGTTTTACAAACATTTCTAGAAACTGCATGTTTCAGTTGTTTATACGTCCTTCAGAAATAGTTTGGTTGCATTTTACGAAATTTGATGGACGAAAATTCAATCAGCTTACCTCCAAAACGTGACCTATTTTAATTGTTTTTTTATGGATATATCCATTATTTACATCGCAGTCTGTTTGAATCAACATCTTAAAAGTATAATGAAAACATTCATGTTTCTAGCAGTGTTTATCAAACTAAGATATAAATTTTATATGATGCATAGTTTTCAATAACATAAGGCAGACTTTGTCAGCGTGCAAGTTATTTGAAATTGCATTTAGTTAAAGCTTCTTAACAATATCAATATCTTGTATTGTTTACAAAATAGTATGAAAGAAATTTCTTATATTTGTTCAGTACGAATTGGAATTACTTTTTATTTCCATCAGCTTTCATCATCTTACTATGTATTGTTGGGCTACTTTTTTCTATGACATATTAATGATAAATGATATTGTCAACAATGAAACAAGTTCTTTTTGCAAATAGCATCTAATTTCAATTCCATAACTTCATTCCAGAAAATCTTCTTTGTCATTGCTATTATTATGGTTTATTATTTCTTGGCTTAATGTTATATGAAACAAAACAACCGAGACTAATTTTTTCCTCAAATGTCTGTATGATTTTCTAGAGAAAATTTGAAGCTTGGTATCTAATGTCTACTTCGGAATTTAAAAAAAACTTTTGTTAGTAAAAAACTTGAAATTAGAAGCCTTTTGGGAAATGAAATATTAAAGATTTCGATTTTGAATCATTAAAACCGATATGTCATTTCCTTTAAATTAACGTTGTCAGTTAATTGTTTGCATCTTATCACAAGATATGAAATCTATATCTATAACAATCTATAAAACTAATTTTAAAATAAGTTTGTCATTATATTTTATATTCTTTTTGTTGAATTTTGAGATGATTAGAGAAACGTTTATTGTATTTATTTTGGCTACATTTTATTATTTTTAATTATTTTTAAATTTTTATTGAAATAAAAAACTTTTTAATTTTCATTAAAAGGTAATTTCTGAAGTGCCATCAGATTTATGTACTGCTCATAAACTTGTTTGATTGTAAGGAAATCATCTCAAATCAGTGTAATTTTATAATTTTTTTATACCTTTTTATAGTAATGTCTCTTATTGACGGATTTACTTCTCTTCCTTATATCCGAAATTCTATCCAGTGATCAATATCACTCAATTATTGAACGAATTTTGGTGTTACTGCGTGATAAGACCAATTTGAGTGCAATACATCTGAAGCTATACACATAAACAGATTTACGATTGAAAAAAAGCAAGTTGGAAATGAAACCTATTGCGTTTTTATATACAATTTTGAGGCTTCAGTCATTTTCATTCATTCAAACATCTGATATCCCGTGATATATGAATAGCCTTTGGTAGGCGGATTGAAAATAAAAAAATCTAGCATTGATTACAATGTCATTCAATCGCATCTATGGCTGGCAATTGCTCACTGTATGAAAAGTGGAAATCAGATATTTGAAATTCACATAAAAAACCGCTTTTATGGTCTTGGCCCTGTCTCTGCTTCATCCTTGTACTTTTTAAAGCTAAGGTTTTGGACGTCTCTGTAAGATGACCACCTTTCAAAGTTGGGCATTGAGCTTTGGGCAATGAGATCGATTTGGGCAAAGCTGTAAATGTTACTGTGAAAGTCAACTTTAGTTGTCAATGAAATTGCTTATATGATACTGCATTTTAAATTAATTTCTCATATTTTTTAAATACTTGCAATGGTTTTTGGGATGATGCGTTTGAACAAAATACTTAAAAACATGCGAGGAGTTTATTATAATTTACTTACAGCTTTGAAATTCATTTCGTAAAATACAGTACTCAAAGCACTGAAATTTATTTTGGGAAATAATTATTGCAACGAAATCCATTTTGGAAGAATAAGTTTATCATCGAATTTGTTTTAATGTAAAATAATTTTGTCTTTGATTTCATTTTTTAAGAATTATTTTAGGCTCAATATTCATTTTGAAACAATAATTATTGCATCAAAATTCAGTTTTGAAGAATAATTATAACATCGAAATTCATTTTGTGAAAAAATTATGGCATCTAAATTCATTTTGTGAAATAATTATGGCATTGCAATTCATTTTGGAAAAAAATAATTATAACATCCAGATTAATTGTTAACAAAATATTTATTTTAAAACACACTTTGAGTCGAAAATGCATCTTTTCAAATGATTTTGATAAAATTTAATTCTACAATTTCGCTTTTCCATCGAAAATTCATTTAAAAAATTTGTTCTTGCAACGAAATTAATGTTTCAACATGTTTTTTAGATATAAATTATATTATACAGAGTAATATATTCCATGCATTGTTTTATAAGCTTATGTCATAATTTAGGAAATTTTCTTAATAACATTGAATTATTTTGCGCCCATTTGTATAAAAAATGTCTAAATACCATACTAGTATCTGTAACTATTCACACACGCTATTCATTTTTTTGTTTCATTTATTTAAAAAAAATAGAAAGTTCGACTTTTGAGAAGCAATTTCAAGTATAAATGGCAAATTATAGCGTTGTTGTTTATTCCCAGCATCTAACTTAATCCCACATTATACAATCGAAGCTTGGTGCAATCTTTCATAATTGATTTACTTTATGTACAGGTACATCGAGCATTACTAACTTTATCTGCTGAGCTTGTGACTTGCCTTTAATTTAATTTTTTTTCTCGTTTTCTTACAAGTCGTAGGCTATTTTCACTTGTGTCCATTTTCTGGGTTTCTCAGTGCCCAGCATACAGAGGAGATAAAGCTCAACTGCCTGTACAAAAATGATGTCTTTTAGGCTTCTCTTTGCTCTTCTCTTCAAAAGTGATACTATATAGTGCACATACCAATTCATGCCGGAAATTGATTCAGAAATTGGTTTTTTTTCCTTCGCATCAATCATTGACCGTGCAAACAGTCTCATTATCACATACTTTTTTTTGCCATGGTTTTTGCTCCGGTGCAAGTGACCCTACCACAATGGCCTCAATACCACAGCCGCAAAACGTGGTATATATCACTGGAGCGTTATTGATACCGACTCATTATGCAACGTGGAAGTTCAATGGTAGAGACTGCAGCCTCTATAAAGGTGTTTGTTATAGGGACACGCAATCTTAATTGGTTTAGTAGGCCCATGGCATCTTCAAACAGAGCCAGTGGCAATGACAGTATTGGGGGAGGGGAAAAGGGTTTGTATAGAGTGACACATCGTGTTTCTTAATTGGATTAAGCTTTTGTTTGGGGTGCAGATTAACTTTATTGGGACTAAGACTGGTGGAGCCTAACAAGAAGTTGAGAAGGATGTACAGGGTGGTGCATCTCATGATTTTTAGGCAAGTCTCATTGACAGTTTTCACCAGGAAAATTGCCACGTCGAAAAGAAATTAATTTGAAATTGTGGAATGCATCTCATCCACATACTTAATTTAGATAATGTATTTTTGAAATATCGTTTAACCAAAACTACATTTCGAGAATATATTTTATTGATGAAGTTATTTTTGCAATATTATTTATTTACAAAATGCATTTTTTAGATTGTTATTCATTCAGAAAATGCATTTTTAGAATAGCATTCATTCAGAAAATGTATTTTTAAATTGTTATTCATTCAGAAAATGTATTTTTAGAATAGCATTCATTCAGAAAATGTATTTTTAGAATAGTAGTCATTCAGAAAATGCATTTTTAGAATAGTAGTCATTCAGAAAATGCATTTTTAGAATAGTAGTCATTCAGAAAAGGCATTTTTTCAATGAAGCCTTGCATATTTTCATTTAGAAAGTGCACTTTTCTATTGCAGTTTATTATTCATTCAGAAAATGCACTTTTGTAATTTATTATTTATTCATAAAACAATTTTAGGATGTTTAAAATTCATTCACAAAATAATTTTTAGATTTTTATTCCTTTAGAAAATACTTTTCTAGAATGTAGTTTAAGGCATTTCATTTTTAGGTATAAAATATTTTGATATGAATTTATTTTTCAATGTCTGATAACACCTATATCCAATGCAATTCTGGTCGCAACCCATCAGGTTGTTTGTGATGCCCTTCAATAAGAAGCTCTGACAAACATGTAGTTTTGATTAGAGGAAACTCATTTGCCAAATGAAAGCAGCTGTAGGCCTACGATGTTTTATAACTTTGACTTGCATATGAGTTGTATCTGTAAGATTTCAGATATCGCCAATGATTAATATGGTTCAAATTCATCAGGATGTCTATAATGATTAACTTTTTTGTTAACCTTTCACATTTCAGGAGACAGTTAAGTAAACGATATGTTGATGTACAATGTTAAAAAACAAGGTTTACGCGTAATTTTCGTCTTCAACTCTTTAAATACTATATACATTACATGTATTTGTATTTTTACTAATTTGAGTCCAGGACATGATCAAAGTCATTATATTCTTACTTTATAAGAATAAATGCTATTTGAAGTTTTATTATCATGAACCCCCCTGTATCATTCATTGGCTCGCTGACATTTCTGTAGTAAAAGTAAAACTACCACAATTTTCGCGCAGAGTCTTGTGAGAGATGAAGTTATAATTTGATTAGATTTTGCACTCCTTTTAAGTTGGGAAGTGGCTGTGTTTCTCGATTAATATTGCATGGATTAGTCGGAAATTTTAAAAGCGAAATTGCTCTTTTGCTGGAAAATTGGGTTAGACACTTAGCGTGCATACTTTGAAATTGAGAAACTCCCATTTATAATACAGTATGTGAAGACCGCTAGTGCACTCTCCTTTGATGTGTAAAAGTAGAAACAACTAAAATTACTTGAATATTAAAATTAAATAATTCATCTCAAGTTGCTAAAAGTTTTGTATTCAACGTGAGTTTATTAATTTTTTAAATGGTTTTTCAAGTTTATTTCGGAAAGGTGTAAAAATGTTCATCTCGAGGAAATTGTTATTGATTTTCTGAAAGTTAAATTTCACTAAATTGTTTTAATCATTTTAATTGCTCGTAATTTTAATGTTTTCGTATGGTATATTTTGGAGATGATGTTGTAATGAAATTAACATATTATTTTAATTAAACCCTGTTGGTATTTTTTAAATTTTCATATTTAAATATTTCAAAACTTGAAACACCTAATGAAATGTTCACGCAAGAACAAAAACTGTATCCGACAAACTAAGCAAGATTTTATACAGTAAAACCTGTTAAGAGTGACCACCAAAATAAATGCTAAGTAGGTCACTGTACATAGGTGGTCACTATACAAAGAATGCCTGCATTAAATTAAAATAATGAACATGTACTTATACATGTATACACTTATACATGTAGTAAAAAGTACAGAATCATCATGTCCAAGAGTTAAAGCAAGATATAAGTGACTCATATGTTATCTGGTCACTTTTTAAGGTAATGTACATAGGCAATGTAAAAATTGCAAAAAAAGACAACACACACTGGTCACTGTTCACAATAGACAGGATGTCACTGGTCACTCTACACAGAATTTTTATAAAGGAAATGTATACAATAAAAAACAATACACTAAAAAGTGGTCAACATAAACAAGTGGTCACCATTCAAAGGTGGTCACTTTTTCAGCTTTTACTGTATATCGAATGTGGAGAATTTATTTTAAAATAAGAAACAATTTAAAAAAAGTCTGGTTTTTGTAACAAACTTTATTTTTAAGATGTGAAATTGTTTATTTAATTCAACTAAAATATATTTATTATCGATACTAGTGCAATTTTAAATTTCATGTAGAATTAAAATATACTGAATATTTTGATATCAGCACAGTGAAAATATTCGAGAGAAATTGAGTTATTTTACGATCCTAAAGGCACGTTCACTCGATATTAAAAAAAGCTATGAAAATATCTGAAGCAGCAATGATTTATCGAAAACATTATCAAATTTTATCGCATTTTTCGTACTCTAGAGCTGACATAAAATTACTTACTTTGGTCGTATAATCCTGGAAATGATTCGGCATTTTCCTATTAAAAATCTTTCCGTAAAAGATAGAAAATCATTTCATGTTTGCATCATAAATATGGTCTTTCATCGGCAATATTTCCAAAAAGATTGGCTTCTTTGCATAAATCTTCAATATTGGCAATATTTTTTATATGTGCATTAGTTGATGAGAGGACATTTCTTCGTCAATGTTTTTTTTTTGGTTATATGTACTGTATGTTTTGGCATGATACATTTTGGCACCAAACCAATCTCCTATTTTTTTAGTAAACCTAGAGGTGATTAAACTGCAGATATCGATTTATTGATGTTCATTGCAGTTGCTACTTTGATGGAATTAATTACTGGCTAAAAGATTAAGCTAACATGCATTAAACTTAAAAAAACTACGATAACATGCAGCGATATTGATCTGATGTTGTTAATTTAAATACCCTTTAAATGCTTTTCTTATCATAATAAAGTATACTTGTCATTTCTAAAAATGTGTTTTTCTAGAAGTTATTCTGTGAAGTAATTTTTCTTAAATCTCTTTTATTAACTAAAAGTGCAATTGGAAATATTTTAAAAAAAGTTTTATTTGGAAAAATATATTTAAGTGTTTTGAATATTTAATGGAACAAAGTATTTCCGTATTTTAAATGTATTTGAGCATTGTATTGCGGTATTTTGAGTGTATTATGGCTGCAAAACGTTGCAATATTCCGCAATTTTACATATTGCGACATATTGCAATATATGTTAAATTTTAAATACTGCGACATGTTGCAATATTTTGAATTTTAAAATACTGCGAGCTGTTGCAATATTTCGAATTTTAAATACTGCGACATGTTGCAAAATTTTGAATGTTATATACTGAGAAATATTGCCATATGTTTAATGTTAATTATGCAAAATGTTGCACTATTTTAAATATTTAATCAAATACTTCACATTTTATGAAACTTGAGATTTTTTTGAAATTTAGTTGATATTTTGGCCAGATTTTCTAAAATTGTAATGAGAGAATATGTATATGTCTAATCTTATTGCATCACATCTTAGTTAAGCCTGCAGTATTTCTTTTACAAAATTAAAAATATTATCTAGATAAACTGCAATTATTTGCATTGCTACAAGGTTTAAACTTTTTTGACCATTTTTAAAAAAAAAATTACATTTAAATAATTTCTCTGTTTGCAATTCACATATTCTAGAGACATTTTTTGCCATATTTTGTCTATAAAATATACGCTTCTTATTGACAAATTTCTTTCCATCTCGAAAAAATTCAATATTCTACTCTCCTGAAAAGTTAAATTTATTTCAAAAATCTGATTTATTCATATAGCTGCTGGATATTCTCGTGGATAAGCCTGTTCCGGATTTCCATTTAACATCCAACAGTAAATTACATAAATAAGTACATTTGAGATACGTTCTAAATATATTTGATGTCAAATGTCCCATGAATATGTCCATTAAGAAACGCATTAGGGTGAAAAATGAGCCCTGATATTGTGCAAACTTAAGTTCCTGCAGCTAGGATTTAATTCGTGCATATTTTTACAAATACGTTAGGTAAGGAACTTGACTTTTCTCAGATGAAGTCTTCGCATATTTCAAAAAAACATTTACATTTGACTTAGAAAATGTATAATCAATCGTTGAGACTAAGCGTTTATATGCTCCAGTTTCGTTTTTTTTTGTTTTGGAAAATCTTATTGCAGATAAATAGGTTAAATGTCAAAAGTGACAACATTTTCGGTACTTATTGAGTTAAAATGAAATCAAATTTTCTTTATTATGTGGAATTGTTATTTACAACAGGAAATATGTTGATCTAGTGGAAGATTTTCGTTTTAAAGTAGTTACGAGTTTAGAAATTGAATTATAAATTGATACTTGTTAGTTGTCATTTAATGTGACAGCCAGTAAATTCAATTGTTTATAAATTTAGTTTTTTTTAAATCTTATACAATGATAAAGATGGCTAGGCTGTTTCATCTTTTTAACATTATGTATTTTAGAATTTACTTCAGTTAGAAAAGGCTATTTTTATATGTTATTTAATAAGAAAATTGTTTTAAATATTTAATAATTTAATAAATTTTGAAATATTCAGTCAGAACTTTAATTTGTAAATATTGATTCAGTATTCGTAATTCGTAAAATGTATTTTGAATAACATTATTAATTTAAAAAAAATAAATCTGTTGAAATGAAAACTTCGCAAATTTCTGAAAAAAAAAATCTTTGCAAATTTCGCAAATTAATTTCTGAAAATGTTTTTTCGCAAATGTATGAAAAAAAAATTCGCAATTTTATGAAAATTTTTTTTCGTCAATTTCGCAAATTCATAAAAAAAATTTTTTTCAAATGTCTGAAAAAAATCTTTGCAAACTTCGCAAATTTATTTCTGAAAACAAGTTTTTTCGCAAATTTATAAAAAAAAAAATTGCAATTTTATGAAACAAATTTTTCGTAAATTTCGCAAATTTATAAATTTTTGTTTTTTCAAATGTCTGAAAAAAATCTTTGAAAATTTCGCAAATTAATTTCTGAAAACAAGTTTTTTAGCAAATTTATGAAAAAAAAAATTTGCAATTTTATGAAACAAATTTTTCGTAAATTTCGCAAATTTATAAATTTTTGTTTTTCAAATGTCTGAAAAAAATCTTTGCAAATTTCGCAAATTAATTTATGAAAAAAAATATTTTGAAAATTTATGAAAAAAAATTCTGCAAATTTATGAAAAGAAATTCTAAAAAAAACCGTGGCCATTAGAAAGTGGCGACTTCGCAAAGCACGTGCCCTTAGTGCGCAACCGAAAAGCGGACTTTTCGAACGGCCCCCACAACGATCAACCACCCAGCCACAAACAAGATGGAGGCGTTTTGCTTTTTATATATACAGATATTTGAAATTTATTTTTTATTGTATGTTTTCTTTATTTTTTACCAATATTCCGGTTATTTTTGGGTCCCTCCAAGTTTATCAAAGTCAGTTCTCTTCTATCGATCCCTTACTAAATGCCCAAATATAAAAAAGGATCGGAGGTTTATTCTCCTTGTTTTTAATCATATAATTTATTTTTTATTGCATGTTTTCTTTATTTTTTACAAATATTCCGGTTATTTTTGGGTCCCCCCAAGTTTATCAAAGTCAGTTCTCTTCTATCGATCCCGTACTAAATGCCTAAATAAAAAAAAGGATCTGAGGTTCATTCTCCTTGTTTTTAATCATATTTTTGGTGACAATGGTTGTTGTTTTCTTTTACTGGTTTGGCTTTTATCGAGCTCGTTATAAGCGCGTATAATGACCGAAGTATTGGTCAAGCAAGTGGTCATTTTTTTCTTCTAAATGCTTGACCAGTCTCTCTTTTTCTCTTTATATATCGAGTTTTGTTGAGCTCGAAGGCGAGTGAATGGCGTTTGCCAAATAACTTTTCTGCTTTTATCTTATTATCTCGGTTAGCAATTAACGCGAAGAGATTTCTCTTTTATTTTGCTCCACTTAATCATAACTACATGGACGATGTTCAGCTAAGAACAAAACTCTGCTGTTTATGAGCCAATAAACGGTTTTTCTTTTGTTTTCGAGCTTAAATTGCGATTTCCATGCTGTCATTAAGAGAAAGTGGGCGAGGAAAGTGTGGCCATGCATCCTAATGTGAACTATTCTTAGATTGCTTTTCTAACCTTACTTCTTGTTCTTCTTCTTCTGCTTTGTATGCTTCAGGTTTTTTAATGTATTTACAATATACGAATGTGTATCTTATTGAAAGCAGTTCCCCTTAATGGAAACAAAAATCAAAGATAAGTAGATGAAAAAGATAACATTGATGATTGCGTTTTATTTAAGTTGTTGCTTAAAAAAATAAACCTAAGCTTTAATTAAATGTACAAAGGTAATACAGTAAAAACCTGTTAATAGTGACCACCAAAAATATGCTATGTTGGTCACTGTACACAGGTGGCCACTATGCAAAGAATGCCTGAATTAAAATAAAAGTAATGAACATGTAGACTGTAATACACGTAGTAAAAAACTACAAAACCAAAAAAGTACAAAATCATCACATGTCCAAGGGTTAAAGCAAGATGTAAGGTGACTCATCTGCTATCTGGTCACTTTTTAAGGTACATTAAAAATGTAAAAATTGCAAAAAAGACAACACACACTGGTCACTGTACACAATAGACAGGTGGTCTCTGGTCACTATACAGAGAATTTTTGTGAAGGAAATGTACACATAAAACACTTCATTAAGAGTGGTCAACATTAACAGGTGTCACCATTCAAAGGTGGTCACTTTTCCAGGTTTTACTGTACTTTACATATTGTATGACTTGTATAAAACTGGGTTAAAATCTTTGCTAAAGGATATTTTACTTTGTGGTGACTCTGTATTTGATATATTCAATAATAATGCATTATTCATAATAATAATACATGTTTATTATGTTTGCTTTAAACTGATTCAATAATAATTTGAAGATAAATGGATTAAAATATGGCATTGATGATACTGATATTTAGTTTATTATTTATGAATGAAATCAGTTCTTTAATTACATAACCAAATGCAATGTACTTTGAATGGGGTACTTTAACCAACCTTTTTACAAAAGGTTGTAACTTCGACCTTTGACATCCTATGTTTGAAATAAGTAAGTTTGTTGTTTGTCTCACTCACTATTGTTTAGTTTTGAAATATTTATATGAAAATTGCATACTGATGTTCTTTGCACTGCATAACCAGAAGGGGATGCAAACAAACTTTATAAATACTACTTAAGTCTTGCAAAAAACATGGCATAACAAATGTCAAAAAATACAATAAAAACAAAACTTTTGACAATTATGCAAATTGTTGTTCAGTTCTTAAAAGTTGTCAAACATTTTTGAATACAGAGGAATTTCTCAAAAAATTGTAACTTAATATATTTAAATTTAAATAAAATAGACTTAAATGGAATTAACTATAATTTTTTTAAATTAAATGAAAACAGAAGAATTATTCTTCCTTTCAAAAAATATTGCCTAGAAACTATCTTAAAAACATCCTGCAAACAATATATATTACACAAAATGTATCTAGCCAGATTTGTCCAGATCCTCAAAGTTTAATTTTTGCTAACTCAAAAACTAGTTTTGGCTGAGCTACGCAATCAATGCATTAAATGTTATTGCCTTTTTTATCAGAAAGTATAATCCTATCACAATCCCTAGAGGTCCTTGTTGGCTTTACCATCCATCACTAAGGATTAGGTGTATCAATTATTTTTTCTTGGTGACACATGATTTTGCTAGCGGTGGACTTATCAACTATAATTCCCTCAATAACATTAAGCCTGGACTAAGTTGGGATTTTTTTTTTGGAAAAACCTTTAAGAACTAACAAGTATGAAACAGTAGGAGGATTTATTAGTCAAGTTTTATCCATTTATCTCTCTGTTATCTATCTGCGGCCAAATGAGACCCTTGTGACTAACTGTATTTTCGATGTGAAAACAGTGAAAGGATTCTTCTTATTTAAATGCAAATCGCTTATTTTTAGCAACAGAAATGTTGAGATGTTGGCGTGGATTCTCTGTTTTAGCAAAATTGGATAAGATTTATTTTTATGGGATTTTTTTGCATTTATGGCCCACTCAAGTGAAAATTAAAAATTGTATGCAGTGGACCTGAAATGGTGATAAATGCTGGAACGTAGATGGCGTAAAAAGGATTTAAACGATTGAACAATCAAATGAAATAAAGAAATATGACGAAAAACCCAATGAATAAAATATTAGGTAAAATCAAATAAATACAATAGTATAATAGTTTAAAGTTTAATGAAATCTAAGTCTGCAACGAAATAAATACATTGTTGACCAACAACAAATTTAAAAAAATAGTAAACAAAAACATAAAAACAAGTGAGATTAGTATTAGACAAAACCGCAAGGAAATGTAACAAAATTGAGAGAAGGTAAACATAAGTTTTTTTAAAAAATGTTTTTAGTTAAAAACTAACTAAAAGTTTAGAAAACATCAGAGTAAAACGTTTTGATAGGAAAGATGAAAATTGTTTTTTTGAAAGACAAAAAGAAGGTTTTTACCAAAACAAAAGGAAATACATTTTACCAAAACAATAGGAAATGCATTTTACCAAAACAATAGAAATTTGCTTTACCAAAACTAGAGGAAGTGGGTTTTAACAAAGCAAAAATGAAATGTTTTACCAAAACAAAAGGAAATGCATTTTACTAAAACAATGGGAATTGGTTTTACCAAAACAAAAGAAAGTGGATTTCAACAAAGCAAAAATGAAATGTTTTACTAAAACAAAAGGAAATGGGTTTTGTTGAAAAAAAAGGAAATGGGTTTAGCCGAAACAAAAAAGAAATGGATTTTATGGAAACGAAAAGGAAATGGGTTTTACCGAAACAATAAAGAAAAGTTTTAGGAATTAAAAAGGAAACGTGTTTTACCAAACAAAAAGGAAATGGGTTGTACCGAAAAAAAAAGGAAATGGGATTTTTCCGAAACAAAAGAGAAAGGGATTTATAAAATCTAAGGAGAATATTTCAGTAAAACAAGTGAAAACCTTTAAAGAAAAAACACAAGCAGTTGTAAAAGCTATTAGAGAATAGCTTAAAAACAATTTTCAAAAAATTACTATCTTCAGATAAAATAAATCCAATTGGTAAAAACATTCGAGGCAAATTATTCTTGCTTCTTTTTCTGTTTCACATCTGCTCAATTTTTCTGCTTTTTTATGCCCTCCCTTCTCATTGATCTTTTAATAAAAACGTTCAACTTTTATGTAAATATTGGTTTAATCCAGTCTGAATGAATTATCCTGGGGAAATTTATAGATCTGTGATACCGCTTTCTTTGATAGTTGTATGTATTTTTTCTTTGCCCTGCAGTGAAATCGTTTTTGCTATTTTCTGTATAATTGATGAAGTTTGAACAGTTTTCATGGCAACAGTAAATGCAATAAAAAATTCCCTATTATCTTAGGTGTTGCAGTAATATAGCATCTAAAAGAGATAGTTATTATTTTTTTTATTTATTAAGTAGCAAAAAGTAAGCTGTGGCATCATATAATCGAGAATTTGGTAAACAAGATTCTGATAATTGTTAAAATAGCATGTGGTATAGATTTACACGAGTGGTTTTTTGCTCGTGTATCTCTTTTTATTTTGTTTAATTTTTCAATAAAAAAATTGTTTATGTAATACAAGTATTTGTTTGAACGTTGAATGCGGCTTTATTTTAAACTAACTAAAACAGCATGAACATGTAAAGTATTTTTGTTATGATTTTACCAAGCATAGCTTGGTCAGTCGTTTTATGGCATAGCTTGATCAGATATTTTATGGCAATTCATGGTCAATTTTTATGGTCAAACATTGAAGTCATTTTTTTGCGGCCAAACATAATCGGTTTTTTTTTGGTGTACTTGGTCAGTTTCGCTCCGTTTTTTTAAGGCCATTCATTGTCCGTTTTTGTATGGACAATCGTGGTCAGTTTTAGTTGGCCAATCACGGTTAGTTTTTTGCATTTACTATCATGGTCAGTTTTAGTTGGGTTTTTGCATAAGTTTTCTATACGTTTTTGCATTTTCAATCATGGTCAATTTTTGCATTACCGATCATGGTCAGTTTTTTGCATTTCCGATCATGGTCAGGTTTTGCATTCCGATCATGGTCAGTTTTTGCATTTCCGATCATGGTCAGTTTTTGCATTTCCGATCATGGTCAGTTTTTGCATTTCCAATCATGGTCAGTTTTTGCATTTCCAATCATGGTCAGTTTTTGCATTTCCAAT
>JAQGBX010001887.1:0-22598 GCA_034698745.1 Megaphyllum sjaelandicum | reverse complement strand
AGCCACTCGAAAGTCTTTTTAGGAAGCCACTCGAAAGTCTTTTTAGGAAGCCACTCGAAAGTCTTTTTAGGAAGCCACTCGAAAGTCTTTTTAGGAAGCCACTCGAAAGTCTTTTTAGGAAGCCACTCGAAAGTCTTTTTAGGAAGCCACTCGAAAGTCTTTTTAGGAAGCCATTCGAAAGTCTTTTTAGGAAGTCTTTTGAAAGTCCTTATGGAGTTCCTTTCAGAAGTTGTATCTAAAAGTTTAGAAATTGATTTCTGCTCTTAAAATTTAGACAAAAATGACGCAAGTCCTTTTTGCCAAGCATTGCTTTTTGCAATCTTCAGAAACGTCATTGGCAGTGCATTCCATCCTTCATGGTCAACATCTTAGTTTTCAAGACGCATATTTACTTGTAGAACCAGTGCTGCCATATTACAAAACCTTATTGGCAGCTACACTAGGTCCATTGTATTGGTTCCGTACAACAGGAAGCGCTGTCAGACGGACTGCACGGCCCTTCCCTTCACAGTCGCACTATATACTAAGATCAGTTATTTTCTTTTTTTCTCAGGCCTTAAGCCCCGCCCACAGTGTTCACTCGTTGTCTCCGCCCAGCAGTGTGGACGCCCTGCCTCCATCGTCGCAGCAGCAGCAGCAGCAGCAGCAACAACAACAACAACAACAACAGCAGCAGCGCAGCAATGGTGCTCCGGAGCCCGTCCTCTCACCCCATTCCAGTGCCTATCCGACTTCCGCCTCCGTCAGCTCTGCTCCTTCCGCTTACTGTGCCTTGTCGCCGTCCGGCGGCGCTTCTTCCACCAGCCTGACGCCAGCGGCTTCAGCCATGCTGCGCGCCGCCCTTACGCCACAGCCGCACACCAAGGAAGTTCCGGCTGCCATGTTGGTCCCGTCACAGCGCTTGACCAGTGGCCAGTCGGTAAGTCAGATGATGGGTCAGCTGCTGGCCATCAACAATGGCATACCCAACGATATCGACCTGAGCATGGATTCCCTACAGGGGGGCCTGGAGTGCGACGTCGACCAGGTCATCCGACACGAACTCAGCGTGGACGGTAACCTGGACTTCAACTTTCCGCCGGACGCTGGCTCACAGGCCCTCCAGCTGCCCACCACCACCGCCGGGAGTGGGCGCCACTGGGTACATTGAACGCCCGTGAACAGTAAAGTACTGCACGATGGGTCACCATCGTGGTCTCGTGACGAAACCTGTCTTCGTCAATTTGTCTCGTACGTTTTCTTTTGTCTTTTGTAGACGAATGTACTAACCGTACGTGCGTCTTAATGCCAAAACGGAGGACCGAAGCGCAATGCTACATGTATCGTCCAGCGCCGAGGGAATCAGCAGTAGTGGCCTCACGAGCCTCCGGTCAAGGATTTTTCTCCCATGGACGATTTAGGGTGGGGGGATGAAACTGATTGCAAAATGGCGATCACGAACTGACCTTTATGTGATGGGATGCTGTGAAGCTGGTGACGAGTTGATGGTAACTGACATTCACCAGAAAGTTGTCCGTGCACACGATCTATACAAACTGGTAACAGTTTACTTCGACACCATCGTTGTTAATTTGTTATGGTAGTTGATAATATTTTTCATTAAATTTCTTTTCTGGCTGGCCACGATCTGACAAAAAAAACTTTTGAGAACTAATCTCACACGTTTTTTTTTAGAAAATGCATTAGAAATCTTAAAATCTATAGAATCATTTTTCATAAAGACTGAAGTCGTTCTTTTTCAATTAATCTTTCCAAAGCTTGATATCGATGATTTCATGATTTTTTATAGAAAAAATGAAGTACAACCAAATACATACATTACATAGTCATCATAATACGAACAAACGAAATATTTTTACAGAAAATTCGACTAAAAACTTTCATTCGCACCTCATGTTTTCAACATTTGGCAAAAGTGTGTCCACGGATGAGTGACCATTGAAAGCCAGTATACCATCAGTTTTCCAGTTTGCAGTCATCCTCGCGACCAGTTTTCTTTTGCTCTTTCTTGGCTGGAGTCCACTGGTGACTTGGTGCCGAAGTTGGGGGCGCTGCTGGCTACCGCAAAGTCCACCGATGTTGGTTCGGCTGCACAATTTTAAGTTTCCTCAGAGTTTAATTCTAGCGTTTTTGAAAGAAAAAAAGCCTCCACCCGCTTGACATTTACAACGATATTCTTCGTCTTCACCTTCTCGACTACAGTACAAACGACAGAAGTGTATATATGTTAATCGGCGCAGTGGGGTCAGCCCGGTCGCCCTCTGGCGACCTCTCCTCCCCCTCCTCTCATGCATTCGTTGTTCTTGTTGTTCATGTTGTTGTTAGAAATGAAGGAGGGGGCGGAATGGCGGCCAATTTTGTTCGCTCGTGACTCCCCCTACCTCCGTTGTTGAGCGAGGCGACAAAATGGACGCTCGTCGAACAAACTTCACGCTGAAATGCTTCTAGCAATCACGGCTTAGCTACCTGGTTAGGATTTTGCCCCGCTCATTTCCTTTGAGAAACTGTTTTTAGCGTGTTGGGTATGTTCTGGAAGTTTTTCTGGCACTGTGGCACTGATGCTAACTTTACCGTGACTGCCCTCTGGCGTCGTTAAATAAGACTCGTTGTACAAACATAAAACTAACTTGCTTTTTGGCAGAGATCCTGGCAGATATCGAAAGCAAAACTTAAGGTGAACTGAAACTTGGTGTTTGCAATAGTTTTTGGAGCAATGCAGCAGTAAACTGCGGTTCTTGACAAAATTACAGATTCCAAATTTGTGAGTTTTTAACAAATGTAAGTATATTTGCTAAAGTTTGTCATACAGCTTTACTGAGGATTCCATAACTTTTACCACCAGTTGGCCAAAGTAATTACATGTATGACTTTTTATTATTTATAAATAGGTTTCTTTAACAGAAATTATGCAAAAACAATTTTTCAATTGTGAACAAGTTCACGTTTATTGCAGATGCAAAAATATTGTTTGTTCTAATAAAACTGATATTTGAAATTTCTTTTATTAATGTTGGAAAGCTATTCTAATTTTTTTTACCTAGTTTGTTAAAAAAAACTGCTGCTGATATTGTTACTGATAAAACCGTAATTTCGAGAAATGTATATACTGTACATGTATGTATTTGGACCGTAGTTTCTAAAAGCCTTTCAGCAGTTATTTACTTTTGTTAGAAATTGTAGTGTGTTATCATTTGCAATTACAAATGCAGTATTTTCTTCCGTAAGAGTGATGCAACTGCAGTTTTGTCAGATAGCTCTCAGTGCGAACTGCGGTGTTGCGTTCCAAAAATCGTTGAAAACACGGCAATTGGCTGTAACTGAACCGCAGTTCTATTGCGCCTGGTTCTTACCTGGTTCATCAATACGAAACTGAAAATTAACCATCCCAATTTGAGGCCAGCAGCTTCCTAGGCGAAATCCCTCAACGCCGAGCAGTTGCGCCGAACGCACCATAGATGGCTCTGGGGCCTATTACGCCATCTTTCGCCAAATGGGGAGTGCGCGTGCCGAAATCCTAACCAGCATTGCTCGCATCTTTCAAAAGGAGAAATGGACGTGTTTTTAGGGAATTTAGAGTCCACCTCGCCATAGAGGGCGCTCTTCGTGTTCGTTTGGATGTACAGTGTATATACAGACACAGACACCCACCCTATACAAATATATATTATATTATATTGAAAAAAAGCCTATAATTAAGAGAATTAAGGATGACCCTCGTTGTGGGATGTTCCTGCGCCTAATCTAGCCTAAGATCGGTTTTTGCCCAAGAATCGATCCCCGCCCAGTGTGATCAGTGAGCCAGCCCCCCAGCCCCGCTTAAGTGTTCATCTGCCCCAGGGTAATTAAGCGCGGCAGTTCATATTATAATTACTATATTTACCGAGTGTTGATTGATGAAAATACAAGTATTTAACCCCTGCGATTACAGCGCCACGCGGTGGGAAATAGGGAGGGGGAAACCTGCGTTTCAGTCGTGTCGTAACATGTTTCGTTTGGAAAAGTATCGCGAAATTCTCGTGGTTCGAGCGAATGTATTTTGAAATGTATTTTGCAGTTGAAAATTGTTTTCCCAGATGCGTAACCAAAATGAATATCGAAATGTGTACAGTATTTAATATAGTATTATGGAGTAGGGACACGTTTCGGACGGAACTCATTATTAAATGTATTTTTTGAATCTGGGTTTTTTCGATGGATGGTAAATAGATGTCCATTGCATTTCTTGAATGCATATACGTGTATAGTGTATAGAAATATTTCCAAAAGATGTTATAGAGATACTTTTCAGAATATGTTGCTCGATCCGCGAACATTTAGAAATACTTTTCCGACTGTCATCGTAATTTTATATCTCGT
The DNA here is from genome assembly GCA_034698745.1 of Megaphyllum sjaelandicum. NCBI lineage: Eukaryota > Metazoa > Arthropoda > Diplopoda > Julida > Julidae > Megaphyllum > Megaphyllum sjaelandicum. Next base: position 18,242 of record JAQGBX010001887.1, on the reverse strand, counting down.
AATGCATTTTCTTTGCGCGTGGGAAAGGGAGTCGTTTATGAGCGACCCTCGGGGATACATGAGCGCCGTTAACGTACGTCATAACTTCGTTGTTGTTGCCATTCTTGTTATTTGTTTATATTTGGAGAGCTAACTTTCGTCGTTCATTTTAATCCTTTCTAACCTTTTTTTTATTTTATGTTGAAGGGTTTCAAGTTCTCAGAAGCCAAAGGGGGATAACGTCTTTTGTGGAATGGTAGCACTGTCACGCATGGCCATCTTGGTTTCAGAAACGGCAGTATACTGAGAATTTCTAGGAAATCTTCGAAGGTTGCGTACACAACAGTAAAACTGATCCTAATCTGACCAGCACACATGCAAAAGTTCTTAAATTACCCATTTTTAATGAGTGCCTTTAACTCCCAAATTTATGAAAATATTCTGTATTTTGACTTTCACTCCTGCTTTTTTAAAATTAATGGATAAATTGAGATTTTCCAATATTTAGCTCAGGTCTGAAACATGCATTCTATTTAGGCTGCTAAAACTTAGCGGTTTCCTATAGTGCAAATATAAAAATTGTTCTTTCAATTCATTTTTTTTAAATCCACAATGTGGCATTTCATGAGGATGTTAAGGAAATCTTCCACTGGTCAAGCTACAGAACTAACCGTATCCTTTGGATGCACACAAGTCGTTTGATTTAGTTCGTGCCTTCAGTGACAGTGGCACCATCTTACAGGAGACGTTTCCTATCCGAAGTCCAATTTGGTCGAGGTTACTTTTCGAACCTCTGCAGTTTGTGCCTGAATTTTTGTTGGATATTTTTTATGCGGAACCATCATGGCCGTTGAGTTCCAGCCATCAGCCCTTTAAATTTTGTAAACTAGATTTTGCTTTTGGGAAATTAGTGTGAATGCTTTGCTCTCTGACATCGATCATTGCCAGGTTGGATCCTAGATGGAAACCTTCTCTGCAAAGAGTACGATATAATACTTTGGCTACCATCTTGAATGTCCATTGAGCCATGCTGATGCTGCCAGATTAAGAGGTCGTTTTCACTCGCAGATAACCCACGTTTCAGTTTTCCGTGATTTCGAGCATTACATTGTCAAAAAGATGCTTTTGACCGATCCTCGCTACAGCAGTTTGCTATTTTTCCCCCCGTTAAACTAGTCACATTGTACTTTGTATCACTGATCGTAACTCATTGAGTAACTCATGGACATCCTAGTTACCCAAACACCCTGCATGGCACGTTTCAAATCTGACGCAGATTCACGATACGTGAGACAATATTTTACGAAACGTTGATCCTATAGTTATTTTCATCTTTAAGGTGATGCCTGCAGTGCTGCCACCTACGCACGAAGAACCCCCTATCCTCTTTGCATTCTTACCATAGCAGACAACTTTCAGTTTCTTTGAAAGGACCTGGGAATAATTGACTAAATACAGTAGATTGACACTTCTCCAGCATGTTGCATCTGCTTATTTTGGAATGTAAACCAAATTTCACCGGTTATTTGTCACGTGGCGGGATTACCCCTTTCCTGGTGACAGAACCTCGGGCATCTTCTTGAGACGCAACCTACTATAGCTGGGAAATCCAATGCCTTCACGATGGAGCTTCTCCATCTGACAGCACAGTGTGCTTTTGGAAGCTAGTTGCGCCAAGGCTGTGCTGTCAAACTACAAGCTCCACTGCCTTCGAATGTCACTTTTCGTTTGACTTTCGCGTTACACTTTTTTTTTCTCTCTCAAATAACCTCGTTATTCTCAATGGCCTTCAGAAAGGGAGATGTTACAAATCTGTCGCCATGCAGGGGCACGTGCACACCGCTCATAAACGTGATCTGAAATTCGCACAAAAATGCATCACACGCGGTTGCCAGGGAGTAACCTGACTCAAGGAAAACCGGAAATCGAGGCAAATCAAAAGTTTGAAAGTTTTGCTGCGTCCATCTTTTATATTTTATACAGATATTTGCCAGATTTTTTTCCCCAACCGTGCACTTGATGGCTCACGCCGCGTCAACGCGCGAAGCAGCGCTTTTGTGGAAAACTCGGGAACAAGCGTGGTTTTGTTGCTCATTTTCACTTTTAAATTACCCATTTTGGTTTAACTTTCTCGATTTTTATTTGTTTCGTTTTGGAATCGAACGGGGGGTTGAAACTAATCAGAATTTTACTTTACTACTCACTAGCCATTTGTATAACAGATAGATAAATATAAATAAACACATACATATATATTCATATATATAACAACAGACGAAACTAGTTTTGTGAGCAAATATATTGTTGGTGCACGTTTTCTATACACGCCCGTGAGTTAATCATGTGATGTAGCGAGATATAGCGAGCTGGCTCCTCCTCCTCCTCGTTTTCGGTGTTCTTTAAGTGCGCCCTCTTTGTTTCTTTCCAACAAACATTATGGCCGCCGTTGTTGGCGAGGGCGATCATCATGATTTTGTACATACACATTCGTATATATTTACTTAACCGTTGTCTTTGACGAGTACGCCATTTTCGTGCTGTTGTGCCCCTGTAATATGGTCCCCCGATGAGATTTTTAACCCCCACCCCCGATCCGTGTACAGTATAGCTAGAACACGCTTAGATCCGAGTTGGGCAAATGCTGATTTGTGATGACGTGATACTGTATGATGATAGAACACTGTTTTAATGCCACGTTTGTTTGTTTGGCACCCACGTGGCGCGAGTCTCACCTGGTGGTCGAATGTGGAAACTTGAGCGTACAGGTGCCTCGTGTTGCTGGACGTGATCGTAAATTCAACGCGTGACGTTGTCTCGTAATTTAAATGGTGACGTAAAATGCAAGTACATTTAACAGCTTAAAAAAACGACAGGGAGATTATACGTTCTTTACCCATTATTGAAATATTATGTTAATGATGTTCATGCTGATGATGAACATTTGTGGTGAGTGTGTTTGATTATAACAACGCGCCATTTTTGCGGAAATTGCTTTAGGCGCCAATCGTGTCGAATTTACGGTCACTTTTGATTATTTTCGCGGTTTCAAGTTGAAAGTTGCGAGTTTAAAATTGACGATATAACGTCACATCATCCTCGTCATCCCATTGGATCTCGGAGTGGGCGTGGCGTTTGCGTTGTCCAATCAGGTCGTTTTTCGCCCGAGGGCGAGGGAATTCCCTTCTCGAGGCGTTTTTTGTTGTTTTCACTGTCTCTGTTGTTATAATATTTGATGTTATTTTTGATGCTATAGAAGTGACTTTTAATTGTTATCTTATTGAAAAAAGGAAAACATTAAAATATTATTAAAGGGCGTTTCGTCTTCGTGTGATTCTTCCCCTCCTCCCCCCCAATGTCTTTGATCAATCATTGGGTTTATCATTTGAACTCATGTGTTGAAATGAGCCATTGCGAATTGATTTGTGCAAATGCTTAATTATTTTAACAAAATTAACTTGAGTAAGTTGTGGAAAACTTGAGTATTCCCTTGACTATTGCTTCGCTATTTAGAAGAAACTGAGAAATTGAAGAAAACAAAACTTTTGCAGCCTAAAATGGGTATACGGTGTTAAATGTTTCGTATTATATTAAAAAAAATGCTGAAAGAAATTGTGCTATTTGAATAAAAACGTATTTTAGAATACATTTGAATGAACAATTGTATACAAAATTTAAGGGAAAATTGTTCAGAAAACATTAAGCAATCTTTTAAATTCTTTTTCTTTGGCTTCTGCGAAAATATCAGGAGGAATACTTTTTCAAATTAAAAAAAATCTGAATAATTACTCAAAATTTTATTTCATTTTCCAACCATCAACGGTTTAAGGTTTATGCAGATATAAACTTTTTTAAATTAAAAAAAATATATGAATAATTACTCAACATTTTATTTCATTTTCCAAAAAAAAATGCAGCTTATTATTAAGTTCAGGAAATTTATTATAAAGTTCAGCTTACCTTAAATTGATTGCTTCGTTTCAAATCAACATTATAATATTATAATTTTCTGCAAAAGAGAACCTCCGTGGAGCATCCAATTCCCTAATTCCGTATGATTTCCTACACACTCGCTATCCCGATTCCCGATTGCCCAGTTGGGTTTTCACTAACTTCTGACCGCAGCGCCGTGCGCGGAACATTCCAAAAAATTTTAATTTTTGATCGTCGGTCGTCATTTTTCCGGTAATTTGAGACAGAGGAATCTGGAAAACCACTGTTCCGTAAGTGTCTTTCAAAACTTATTTAGCGAATTTCCATAACTACGAAGAACCAACCTGTTGTTTGAAAGGTTGTACCCACCAAACGAAAGGAACTTGGCTTTGTTAGTTTTGGATCAAGTTCAGACGGGAACGGGGTATGCAAATTTTTCGAATTACTATAGGGGTATTCAGATAGCAACTTCGCGTAACGCACTTTGACAGTCGCGAAGTCACGTGTGGAGAAGGAATGCATTAATTGGTTTACATTTACAGTATTATCTGCAATTAAATGCATTAATTGGTTCGAAATCTACGACGATTTGTCGTGTACACGTGGTTGCCAAGTAAAGATTTGCGAAGCAATTCCGTCTGCATGAGTACTCCTATCATAAGTTTAAGTTTTCGGCCAAGATAAAAAAAAACCGCTAAGAGATTAAGTCGCGGTTTTACTGTGTGGCGATTAAGGAATGGGGTGCGAGCGATGAAATTCGCTGAACTTTTGATTTGTTGAATTTGTCTTGTTGAAATTAGAGTAAATTAAATGGAGGCGCCTGTTGGCCGTGGCGATTCATCAACTCGGTCGGAAGCTGAACCGAAATTTCCTTAAAAAAATCCGTTTTTTAAGCGTTTCTCCCCTAACGCTATATTATCACTTTCATCTCGAAACTAATTCCAACTCCCCATTTTTTCCTTTATTTCCTTTCTATCTTTCCAAAGGCGCCCGAGACGACGATTAAAATCGGCTGCATAAATTACTCCTCTTCTATTTTCTTGAATTTTATGGCTCGAAGGGAGGGCAGATTTAATGGGGTGGAGACTCATTAAGAAAATGGCGCTAGGAGTTGGCATAACTAAATCAACGCTTGCTTGTTAATTGCGAAATCCCATCTAATAAATTAAAACTTTCTAACTGTTAATGGCCTGTGAGATCGTTGCCATAAATCGCAATTTTGCGGAAAATCTATAAAAGCATCTCTCTCTCGAATTTCGACCCAAAAAGCTATAGGCCCGAGGCACGAAATTAAAATAATCAATTGAGGAAATGGCACTTTTGGGAGCTGATAAATTTACATACATATAGTGTATGTATATAAACTTTTTACTCTCTCTCTCTGGCATCTATTATTTGTTAAAAACTTTAAAAGCTACAAAAAGAGTTACAGTACATCAATTAATATATTATTTGACTACATAGTTTTTTTTTAAATCTAAGATGTAATTTTTAATTGCATTTTTTTTGAAAAGCATTATAATAATCATATGTAGGCATAATGCATGTGTAAAAATAATTGCCGTAGAAATCGGCCTTTAAATACGCAAGTTATTTCAAAATTAGGGGTCGACCCAAAAGCCAGATTAAAAAAGGGAGCTACATGTATGCATACAATATATTCTAAAATTTGGAACTGGGATAACTGGACAACTAAGAAAAGTTTCCAATGAAAGTCAATTATAGTTAATATCTTTACATCTATATAGTCAGCGAAACTTTGTAACTTTGCAAGTTACGTTGTATACCATTGTCGATTGTGTCTGGCTTTTAAATTTTGCGCGTTTTCCCAATTTGTTTTATTAAGTTTTCTCATGATTTCCAATTCATATTTTTTCAATGGACATTTTGTTCTTAATTTTTAATTAAATTTTTCATCAGGCTAGATAATTTTACAGTACATTACAATTTCATTACTGTACTCATGGAAAAATCCAAACAAAGGCATATCATACATTATTAACAAACGTAGTTTTTATTGTAATTATCAACATCTAACATTGATTAACAAATATCACTCAAGTTAAGATACTACTCTATTTGAGACAATTTTAGCAATAGGAACTTGTACGTATACAGACGTACATGAACACCTTGATATAACACATGCATTTAAGCTAGCAAAGCCTATCAAAGTAACAGAAATTTTACAGTTGGTCAGGAAACACTTTACTTTGTATCCATAACCTCAATTAATGGACATTAAAAGCAAACTTTTAGGACTTCACTTTTTAACGTTTCATAAACTATGATTGTTTATGACAAGAAAGCTAGTAAAAACATTTACCATCTGCAATGAAGCTATTTTAGTGCATGTTGCAGTATAATACTATTTATACGAATGTGATTCATACCTTCTTTAATTAAATGAGGCGATTATTGTTTTTATTACAAGTTTAACCTACCCATCGCATCACCATCCAAACATGTTCCGATAAATGTCATCTTTTATTGCGCATTGATGCCATAATTCTTGTCACCACCCATTGGAACATAATCTATAACAGCTTTTTTCTTTTTTAAAGCTAACAATGATCTTCCTTTACGAATTTTCTCAAGACTGGCAACATGCTTAAGATATGGAGACCCAAGGCCATCTCCACTAAGAACTCGGATAATTTTTCATATAGATCCTTCAGGTAGTCTCTGAAATGACAGTGCTGCGGCATGTGCTCGCCTAATTATGCCACCAGCTTTAGAAAAATCTACACGTTTGCCACCTAGTGTCTTGAAAAAGAGGCTCATATAAGTTTCAGCAGGATTGCTGGTGACATTATACATAAGTGTATCAGCACATGAAACTAAAATTCTATCCAAAGTTGATAAAATTTCCTGTAACATCCCACAGTTATTTATTTTATTGTATAATTCTGGATTTTCATTTTTTCCAATCTTTTTACAAAATTTTCCACAGTGGTCATGTTTGCCGAAAACATGGTTGGGTCCATTTTTGAGCTCATTAACTAATTTCTCTACTTCATCTCCTTTAATTATGGCCAGATTTGAAATGGCATGATTCTTAATTGTCGTTCTGGCACCATTTACAAGTTGAGGGATCTTAGTTAGAAGAAATTTTCTCGATTCACGACCATCTGTTTCAGTAAACATGTGTGTGGATTTTTGAATGTTATGAAGGGCTTTACCATACCTTCTGCAAGCATGGTTGGCACATTCTATCTTTTGGACTAGGCTTCCATAAGAAAGTTTTTCCTTTATTTTTGCCATGGTATTGGAATCTCCATCACCAATTAATCGTGTACACCGAAGTTGGTGGGCTTCTTCCAAATATTTAAGGCCTTCCACTATTATGTCACTTTCCATTCCAGTAGATGGTCCATTCCAATTTTTCCAACAAAGGTGGTCTTTTGCTTGTATTCTGCCGCTTTTGATACCAGCACAGACCATACAAAGCTTGTTCCTTATACCAATGTAAATTATTTTATTGGTTAGCATTCCAATAATTATTGCAACGCCACTTGATGCATTGTAACTATGACCATATGTCCTTTTGCACCACCCTCCATCAACTGTTACAGCAATGCAGTGATATCCATCACCATCCTTGTCATTGCGTAGCTCAGCTAATCTTTTTTCCTCATTAATTGCTTCAATAGTTGCGTCATCTGTATTAGATTTTAAAAGCTCTCCAATTACTTGCTCACATTTATGGAATCTTCTTCTATTCATGTAAGATGTATTCATACAACAGAACTTTTCTTTCTCTTGAGCAAAGCCATTTCCAGTTGTTATGGCACCCAGAACGGCAAGCTTGTTAATGGACCCATCTCTTTTTTGTGTTTGAATAACTTTTGTTTCTGAACACATAATTTTGTTGCAAATATAATAACATGTGGCTTGTAGATCATCACATACTATCTTTTGAAATATAAACTGTCCTCCAAATGAGCAGTTGTATGTGTGACGTTCAATTTCTCGAGCTTGACCGATGACATATGCAAGATCACACAAGAAATTTTCTGTAGGTAAAGGATTCTCTCGAATGGTATGAACATTCTCAATTGTGTAGCAGTCTGACAATTTTTCATCATCTGTGCTACCTTCATTATGTGGCTCTGAAGAACTTGTCTTCAAATTGATCACTTCTATTGGGTCAGTGGAAACAATTGGATTGATGGTTTCATCATTTTTAATTGTTGCGACTTCTTCCATTCCAGTAACAATTTCCCAACACCTTTATAAACATTAAAAATGTTCTTAACATTTTTGTGCTGACACCTTGCATCATATGGCTCATATCAATCAGATCAAGCAATTTTTATTTGAAATCAGCAGAACTAAAAAATACTTTAGATCGAAAAATATTTGGGGCTAAAAAAATATAAATTCCTCGGTGAATAGGCATTACATTGACTCGGGATATTTGAGCAGGATGACTGCACAATATAACAATTAGCATTTTAATTTCCAACTACAGTAGGCTCAATAATCTGGGAAATTGGAAAATGGATAGCAAATAAACGAAACCAAGTATGTAAAACCCAAAGAGATTGGTTTTTAATACGAGAGCATGGGGGAAGTAGTGGCCACTGCCTTCATACACTCTGCAGGCGTTAAATAGGCCTACTCTCCTGCACTAATGTCTCTTACTGTCACTAGTATGAGGGAAATGGACCTTGCAAATTTAATATTTGTCTAGAATGAAAATTTCTACAAAAAAATGCATTCTAGACATGCATTACTGCATGAACATACAATGCAAATCTTTTATTTACTTGGGGACCCTGTATAATTGGCGGCATGTTATAAAAACTATTACAGAAACTGTTGCTTGTATAACTTTTAGAAATATAAACTAACGAACTGTTTTGTTAAATAAGTCTGTTTAACTTACTTGTAATTATTGCCATTATCTTCATCTTTTAAAATAATTGGCCGTCTATCAGAGTAATTCACAACTGGCACATCATTCCAAGTACACCTTAAACAAAAGTGTTAAATAGTTTGTTTTGCAGTGTATGTGAATAAACTTCGATTACCATTTTCTATAATCAAAAGAAAGCTTTTAAATGTAACATTGATCACTTTAGTCAGTATTCTGGTTCTTATGAAAAAAAAATATAAAAGTAATTAACCTCCTTTATGGAATAATGCACATAAAGCTATAATGTTATAATTTGTAACCAAAACCAAACAGGAATTGAATTTGTAAAAAAAATAGGAGTAACCAATCATCATTTTAAAATATTTAATAAATGATTCAATAAACGACTTGTGTAGGCACTGTCTTGCCCTCAGATCTCCCAAATTACATGGTATTTCAACCATGTCCGCAAATCCAAATGTCATTATTACGCCAAGATTTGAACGATGAGCAATTAAATTTATGAGTAATATTTTGCTTACCGAGTATAAGCCTCATGGTCAACAGGACCATTAGACGTGACTGATGTTGTAGAATGTGATGGAACCGATTCGTTAGTACTGAAATGGAAGAGTAAAATGAGAACATCATTGTGGTGTATAAAGTGTAATGGATTTTTCTTGAAATAACTGCAGATCGCATCATGTAGATTAACTCAAGTTTACTGCAGTTTGACATTAATCTTATTTTAAATTTGACACTAATTGCCATTATTATCTATAGAATAACCCTCAAAATATATAATTAAAAGAATAATTGGTTAATTTATAATAAAAAGATGATACAGATGACAAAAAAACAAAGAATTGACATCTTTTTGCTTGGAATAAAATTATTTGGCATTTATTTTCAATGTTTTTCAAAGAAAAGGTATTCCGATTTAATGAATCTCATCCTAACTATTACCTGTGTATTGCAAACTATAGGGGCCTACCTGATTTCATCATCGTTATCTTGACCTGTACTCGAAGCTGCAATAGCTGTTATCTTCTTCATCTTCTCCATTTTCCAACGCCGTCGTGCCGCACGAGATCTAGCGGACATATGGTGCTTTCTATGTGATCCTGCTGTTCTTTTGCTTCCCATTTTTACACCTAATTGCAATAAAATAATCATGAATATTTAAATATGAAATCTGTCAAAACATAATGAATATTGCCTATAGCATTCATCCAGCCCAACCTATAATGCAATGGAATGCCACAAGCATGCTACCAGAGTGTTAGAACTCTCAGCCTCGCATTTAGGAGACCGAGGTTTGAAACCAGGGTCGAGATAGCCTGGTTTTACAAATTAACTTATTTTAAAAGAAAATTCTGGGAAAGTTTCTTTAAAAATTGGCCACCACCACTGTGGTCTCTTCCTTTTCTTGCATAGGCCTACTTCGACCTGTCTCTTATTATATGTCGTTTTATGGGAACTGTACGTTGCATACTAAAAACTCATTTATCACCTGCCCATATGATGTGCATTTCTGCAACAGGTACTGAGATAGGTTAGCTAAGCAATGTACAACCGGGTAGCCAGTCTACCTTGGTTGGATGTATTGTACGTCCCATGTTCCTAAGTATAACCACACATGTGCATCTTCCAGACTTCCACTATCAGGCTTCCTTCCATCAGCGAATGGAAGGAAGCTTAGATTCCTGTCTCCTGTTCTGACACTTCTTATCCTTTACTACCATGTAGGTAATCTTTTCGTACCCTCAACTTTTGCAGTTCTGACAATCAAGCCAGTAAGTGCAAATATCCATAAAACTTCGTTCTTAAAAAATGAAATGACGAATAAAATGACCAAATATCATAAACAAATGTATAACTTAGAATCAAACTGCACGCGTACACGCAAGTACATACTGTACGTATATACAGTATAATTGTGGTGCCACTGTTGACCAATTCATTGGGGAAAAAGTACACCAAAGAGCGGTTTCAATTTCAAATAGCTGACCATTCACACGTCGATAAGTATATAATAACTAGGAAAACACACTTGCCAATTAAAACTACACACCCAAATCTTGAACTCAGTAGATACCGTACGTATGTCCAGGAAACGTCTGAGAAGAACACAATTGTATTCCACTATTGAGCTGTTTATTTCTAAGGTTGTAACCTAAGCTGAGTTAAGTTATTCAAGGCGTTTTCCCAGTTTTCAGCGAGATTTTGTTCAGAAAAAATATCGCCTTACATTCGATCAGAAAAGTCGCACTTGCAAGCAAGGTGGAAGCAGACGAATTGCACTTTGGCGTATTCAAATCGTCAATGTGGTGTACACCGAGCATGGTGTAAGAGTAACTTACACCGTGACACCGAGTGTAGGCTACAAGGTGAGGCATAAGTTTGTAAAGTCTTCTTGCGCCTGCTACCTGCAATAGTGCCGATTTCACAGACTTATGCCTCACCTTGTAGCCTACACTCGGTGTACACCACATTGGGATTTGAATACGCCATGAGTGTTCCAAAAGGATCGAGCATTAATTGATACAGTGTTTCAAAAGGAGCATTTTAGTGTAGCCTTAACCCCTATGTTTAAATGAATGATTTGATGTAATTTGCGGTCTGAGAATTTCAATTATGTTTAGATACGAATAAGGAAAACAAAGTTTTCATGATTATATGGATAATTATTTTCGCCGTCATAATTACTGAATTTGATGAACGCGAGATAAAAAGTGGGCCTGTGATGGATGCGGTTATGAGGGGGCAGGATTTCAGCAGCGTGCCCGAAAAAAAAAGAGCAAATATTTTTATACTTGAGCCAATTTAGATCTTCAGACCCGGCTTAAGGATTTTTTACGCTATATTATTAATTTACGTTCCGGATAATTGGCCATGAAACAATGCGCAATCAGTGGCCTATCTTAAAAATGGGGTTGGACAAATGATGGGAGGAAAACATTCACTTGAAATTAAATTAGAAAGAATGCTTTACTGCTGTTTACTAAAGGCCAAATTTTGCATTTTAAATGGCTCAGTATTTGTCACCTCCAGAAGAAGTACATTATCTTCAGTGGTGCGTGGGAATTGTGCAGAAAGTGTGTTTCAAAAAAATTTGGAAACACTACATTTATTTTCTGTGTTTGAATTTTAATTGTATAGTGTTCTTCGTAATCGAAAAATAAATTTGAGAAATCCAAAAACACCCTGATGCAATTCACGGTAATTTGGAAAACTTAACAAAAGGTTTAATTTATGACACCGTGTAAAAACTTTTGTGAAGCACAGATTTTGAAAAGTCGTTGAATTAACTAACTTAATGACAGGCTTGTGGCCTGTATAAATTGGTCATGGAAAACTTTTAGTCAACCATGCGGTGCTTGACGTATAACGTGGTACCCCAAACCTGGTAAGTCAGGGAACTGGAAAATGCCTGGAAAAGTCAGGGAAGAATGACTTATTTTGAAAAAGTCAGGAAAATTCAACGTAATTATGTCGTCACAGTCCTAAAGAAATGTTTTTATACTTGCACGGTTAGCTCAGGACCCATTTGCAAACTTTAAAAAATGTCCAGCACAAATTTGCATATTTGCAGCAGTTTCCGAGTGTAGATTTGTAATATTTTCCACATTTTTCGAGTGCAAAATTGGAAAGTTTTGAAACTTTTCATAAAACATACTGTCAAGATTTGAAGATTTTCAAGATTTGTCCATATGGAATACCGGTATGCACAAATTTGCAAAACTTTCATTTTCCGAAGACGTTGAATTTTCCAAATTACCATTATTAAATTTTGAAAAATATTGAATATTTTCCTGTGTTGATTTTGCATAATCGTGGGTAACATTTGCATATGTCAATTTTGACATAGTCTTAGTCAGGGAAATTTGTTTAAAAACCTGAAAAAGTCAGGAAAATTAAATGTGACATTTCTGGGGGAACCCTGCATAACTCTTCTCCAAGTACATGTTTTTAGGAAATTGTGTGAAACAATTAAGATGTCAGAAAAGTTTCAGGTATACAGCTAGTCATTTTTAGTAATAATAGTAAATAATAGAAGTGATGTCACATTTGGGCCATCCCATCTTGCATTCTTTTTCCTCCAGCATCATGTTACATCACCTAATGGCGTCCACGGATAAAACAACATTTGAAAAATGTGAGAAAAAGAGCAAATGACACATGACCAATGATGTCATTGGTGATAGGTCGGATACCAACAGCGCTCCTCACGGGCGGTCAGTGAGAAATTGTTTGGATGAGGATAAATCCGAAAGATAAAACCCCCAGTGGAGTCAGTGGAGAGGGTGGACATTGGAACTGATAAGGGGGGGGGGGAGGATTTAGCCCCCTCCCATCGGCCGTGGCACTGACCGCTATAACTAATGTTTTCACCTTTGACCTCTTGAGAATCTCTGACGGCAGTAAGGTGCGAATAGGCGGCTACAGTATGCAAATTTCATTTCATTTTTGGGAAAGGGTATATATATATAGGCAGGGGGTTGCACCCAATTCTTGTTATGGACTACATACGGATTTAACAAACAGTACACCAAGCAGGCTTAATTCGCTAAATGACTAAGAGGAACATGACAGACACGTCCTGGACTGGGATATCCTGCAAAATAGCTTATTTGAATTTTGTAAAAAATAAAAATGTAACGGCAGCTGCTTTATTCAGTCTTCGTCACTCAAAGTTAAATATAGGATTAGGTTGATTTTTTATTATCGTATAATACAGTAAAACCTGGAAAAGTGACCACCTTTGAATGGTGACCACTTTTTAGTGTGTTGTTTTTTCCAGTGTACATTTCCTTCATAAAAATTCTCTGTATAGTGACCAGTGACCACCTGTCGATTGTGTACAGTGACCAGTGTGTGTTTTCTTTTTTGCAATTTTTACTTTGCCAATGTACCTTAAAAAGTGACCAGATAACGGATGAGCCACGTTACATCTTGCTTTAACCCTTAGACATGATGATTCTGTACTTTTTTTTTTGGTTTTTTACTACTTGTATTACAGTGTATAGGCCTACATGTATAAGTGCAGTGTACATGTTCATTATTTTAATTTAATTCAGGCATTCTTTGTATAGTGACCACCTTTGTTCAGTGACCAACATAGCATTTTTTGGTGGTCACTCTTAACAGGTTTTACTGTATACGTTTAAGAACATAAACAGGGTTCCCCCTGACCTAGAATCGTCAGGGAAATTCAACGTATCAATGTTGTCACAATCCAAAATGAAGAGTTTTACGTGGTTAGCTCAAGGTTCCAGTACAAATTTGCAAAATGTTTAAAAGTTTTAAAGGACAATTTTGGAAAAATTTCAAAAGTTTCCGAAGACAATTTAGAAACATTTTCAAAAGTTTCCGAGGACAAATTTGCAAAATTTCCAACAGTTCCTGAGGACAAATTTTCAGAACGTTCAAACTTTTTGTAATACAACTTTTCAAGATTTCCAACCTTTTTCAGCACAAATTGGCAAATTTTCAACTGTTTTTGAGTAAAAATTTGTAAAATTTTTCACAGCCTTCCGAGGAGAACTTTGCAATAATTGTTTAGATTCCCAGGAAAAAATTTGAAATATTGATCTTAACTTTCTAAGAGTACTAATTATTAAAATGTTCAGCCTTTTCCAAATAGTACTTTATAAAACTTTCAACATCATCCGAGTATTAATTTGTAAAATTTTCAGAATTTTCGTGTATTAATTTTTTTTAATTTTCATGTTGCTCTAGATTTTGCCAAATAGTGGATAATGTTGGCATATTTCAATTTTCACATTGTCATTGGTCAGGGAAATTTGTTTAAAAACATGGAAAAGTCAGTGAATAATCATGGAAGTTGAAAATGGAATTTCTGGGGAAGGGGGGACCCCGAGAAAGTATGATCGGCCCTGAATGCATAATATGAGATGCAAAGTTAAGACCTTGATAAACTCCATACCTGTAGTATAGTGCAGACCTTACTGAAAAAATTCTGAAAAATCTTAAACTTGACTAAATTTGATGAATAAGTTTATTTATAAGTGTGTGATATTTACACACTTGTTAACCTCCATAAGTCTTGACAAGGTAAAAAATCGTGCCATTTTCCCGTTTTTATTTAAAAAAATCAACAAATGGGAAATCAACATATTTGATATATGGAGCACCGTTCCGCTCCGCATTCCATTTGATGTTCCATTTAGAATTAAACCTTTATTTATCTTTTTAAGAATGAACTCAAACAGGTAATGACGAAAACGACATCCACCTTTCTACACTTCAAAGCAAACACCAAACTTCATCAACTAATTCACTAGTTTAATCATGAGTGAAGAACATTTATCTTATGGGTGTAAATTCCTAGTTTTAAGAATTTTATGTATGTAACCATATTAAAAAAAGTCGGTATATAAATAAAAATTCTCCAAAAATATAATAAATATTTAATTTGATTATTTAAAATATACAGTATAACATTATGATTTAAAATTTAAAAGTATATCAAGATAGGGGAAAGTTATAATGCTCATATTATTCTGATTTTTAAGAATTCAAGTACTGTATTGAAAATGATGCCATTGGAGGCATAAGTTATATTGCTCATATCATTCTGATTTTGAAGAATTGAAATATTGATAATGATGTCATTGGATGCATAAGTTATCCATGAATGTGAGACAGACTTCATATAAGGATACCCGGTATGGCATTATTTGAGGTTATTGAACAATGATGTAAATTATGTGAGGAAGTGATGTGCTTAAACACGTGACCTTTTAATGGCTTTCATTATAATCTGTAATTGTGGAATAGATTGAGAACACTTGTATGTGTACAGTAATTGGAAGATGATGATGTGCAACATTTTCGAAGATCCTAATGCCATTTGGAAGATAGTGACTATACAAAGCACAGTGAGTACCACATTTCGAGATCCAAGTACCTTGAACTTAAGTGATAGAACGTAAATTGTTATTGAAAAGATGAAATTGCCAATTTGGGAGACCACCTTACCACTATAAAACGCTATCTCCTAAATTGGCTATTTCATCTTTTCAATAAAATATGACATTCTTCCACTCAAGTGAAGGTACTGGAATCTGAGATGTGGGACAAGGATTAGGACCGCCTTACAACTAAAGGCTATTTACGCTTGTACTAACTAATATTTGCCTAGTCAAACTTGCGTTACATCATTGTAATTCCTTTTTTTTTAAAAAAAGTAAACAATTGGTACAAAATACAGGATTTGTGTCATCTAAATTAGGT
The DNA here is from genome assembly GCA_034698745.1 of Megaphyllum sjaelandicum. Classification (NCBI taxonomy): domain Eukaryota; kingdom Metazoa; phylum Arthropoda; class Diplopoda; order Julida; family Julidae; genus Megaphyllum; species Megaphyllum sjaelandicum. The sequence goes on along the minus strand of JAQGBX010001887.1, from coordinate 2,212 downwards.
GGAAGTTAAGAATCGGCGCATTGGCACCTGGGCTATTTCCGGAAAGAATGACAATCAACTATTGTTACACAGTATTCAAGGCTCCTCCAGACCTGGAAAACCAGGAAAAGTCAGGGAACTTCAAAATGTCTGCAAAAGTCAGACGTATTATTCACCGTACTATGCATGCATGTTGTTACAATTAAAAATTTATGCTTTCACGTGTATAGCTCTGGGTCAATTTGCAAAATTGTTAAAATTTTCCCAATGCAATTTTCAAAATTTTCCAACTATTCTTAATGTAAATTTTCCGATTTCCAACCTTTTTCAGCACAAATTTGCAAAATTTTCAGTTGTTTTCGAGTACAGATTTGTAAAATCTTCAGCAGTTTGTGAACAATTGTGAACCTTTTCCGAGTACAAATTTGTCAAATTTTCATCAACAAAAAAATCATGCGAAACATGTAAAATTAGCCAATTTTTATAAATATTGAACATTGTCCTGTGACAAGTTTGAAAAATTGTGGATAACATTGGCATGTGTCAATTTTGACGTTGTCATTGGTCAGGGAAATTTGTTGAAAAACATGGAAAAGTCAGGGAAGTTGAAAATGAAAACTTTGGGGGAACCTTGGCATCATGGACCGGGATGCGTTAGTGAGGTCATAAACTTTTACTGCGCGATGCCAGCGCCATCTATGATGAATCTGATGAAACAGGGTACATATGTTCTCTCTGCTTTGACAGCAGTTGATGTACTTCAAACAAAGTAGGCGCCACATCTTTGATCAATGATCTAAAGGCTCAAGATTTTGCTTTCTTACAGTTGATGCACTGCACATAAAGTGTGAGCAACATCTTTGATCATAGATCTGTTCCGCTATCAAAGGCACAAGATATGTTTCCTACAACTATATGCATCCAAAGTAAGGTTAGCAAATGTCCTGGAGCATAAAATGGAATTGGTGAGGGCAACATTACAGAGCAAGATGGGACGTGATTTGTATAGCTGGGACTGAGATGAGCATTATTTTGACGTCTTACATGCCCTCTCGGAGTTGTTAAACTGTTGCGTGGAGTAATTGCTGGACCTTACATGGAGGGGTCACGAAGGCGTAGGGGTGGAATAAATTGAAAATGCTCGGCGCAATCAGCCATTTGTGGACTTCTCCCTGGGGTGATGAAATGCCTTACCTTCATGATTTCATCGATCTTCCCGAGCAAAGGTCACCGGTATAAGTTGCAGACTTTTTTCGGTCCATGACTCAAGTCTATCCGATGTAACGAGCAAGGTGTGTCCTCGCTTCTCTTAAACGTGTGGGTGTTTCAGGGGTCAGCATTGGAGGGTTGGGGGTGCGGGACGCGTGACGAGGGTGGGTACGTCTGGGTTGGTCCGAGCAAACAATTAGCCGCAATGTAAACTTTATGGCAGTGCAATTGTTTGGTGGACGTCGAGAAATGCCCCCTGGTTGTACCTGGCCATGTTATCAAACTGAAAGGGTTGCATGTTTGGCCGTCTGATTTATATTTATTTCTAAATTGAGATATGAACGAGACAGATATGCCACTCCCCCACGTGTTGCAAACTGTTTTACTGCTGGGAAAATTTGTTCTTGCATGCTATCTGTGTTCGTAAACAAGGTCGTTTTTAAATGCATAGTCAGGTTGCCATGGTCCAAGACTTGGATGACGCAATGTCAACTATACACCGATTGGTTGTTCTGAAAAAAAAAATATAGGATAACATTGCATGGTAAATTTGCTTGTAGAAGCAGTTGCAATTTGGCAGGTAAGCTTTTGAGGGATGTTGTCAGAAACATTTTTGAGAGCTTGAGATATATGGTAAGATGTTGAAATCTCGACGAGTGCCGCAACGTTTTCGACAGATTGTGAAAAATGTCGGAAATTTTCGAAAAAAAGTGCAAAATTGTTGTACATTTTTTCAAATTTGTCCTCGCACTGTTGATAAGTTTACAAATTCAGGATTTCCCCCAGAACTGGAAAACCTGGAAAAGTCGGGGAACTTGAAAATGACCTGAAAAAAGTCAGGGAATTAAGAATGGTTTATTTTGAAAAAGTCAGGGAAAGTCAACATGGCGATCCAAAATTAATACAGTAGAACCTCCTATGTTAACCACCTCCATATTTTGATAACATCCGTATGTTGACCAAATTTTCATACACTGGTTGGTCACCATGCACGTTAATTTATGGGAGATGGACCTCCATATGT
>JAQGBX010001886.1:0-22598 GCA_034698745.1 Megaphyllum sjaelandicum | reverse complement strand
ACTAGGCAGTTTCACTGCTGCTGATGATTCTGTTGCTCACCATTTTTTCAAAACTTCCACAACTGCACTTTGACATATTTGTACATCATCAGCTATAGTAAGAGTTGACAACTTTTCTAAGTATTTTTTCACAATTAATTCATGAATAGATTGAAAATATTTGGTGTTGGACAAAGAAACGTGTGTGACAATGCCAACCAGCAACCAGGGAGGCTTTGTGCAATGTTCTAAACAAAGTATGAAACAATATTCAACCTGAACAATGTTCTCAGCATGTATTAATTGTGCTTAAGCATGAACAAGCAGTTGTTAAAGTAAGTGATGAAAATAATGAATACTGATTGTATAATTTTGAAACCTGGATAATTTTTTAACACTAGGTCCAATTTATAATGAAGATATTTATGTTTAATACTGGATATTATTTAATTTCTGGTTTACAGCTTGTAGAGAAGATATTGCCTACAATTGTAACTATAGGTTTTATGACAATACATTCGGTATATTCTTCACTAAGGTAGGTAGCATGGACCAACCCTCAGAAAATAAGGGTGATTGGATATTTTTGCAACTTGGTTGTATATCCCTCCTGCCAAATGGTACAACAGTATGTACTGACTGTAGGGTAAAGAATTGAATTGAACTATCAAAAAAGTATTCATAGGCCTACTTAATCATGTAGGCCTACATGCAGATACAAATTGTGCTAACTTTTTATTGAATAAAGCCAACACTATAACTGGAATTATCACTGTATATCGTACTTGTTTATCTTCATTGTAAAGGTTCATCTGAATATTTTTGATCAAATTTGCATACTGTTACTGTCCATTTACGGGTAAAGGAAATTTTTTTGCAGACGTCAGCACTGAATGGAGACTTAATTTTCTGGTCCAATTAATTTTAATATAAAAACGTTACGTTGTTTACTCTTTGCAACAAGCCTTTGTTTGTTGCAAAGAGTCAACAATTATTTACTTCACAGGAGTATAATTTATCAGTTTCCGGACAACTTTAGGGTTTCACACCATCAGTGACTTCCCTCGTTTCACTTTCGTTACTCCCTGTAATGACCACATTTTAGCATTCTTTTGGAGCTGGAATATACATGTAGCCATAGCGCGTATATCTTCTTCAAGAATGATATTTTTCTGTCCTGTATTTCATAAAGCGCCTTGATTTTATTAATATCTGCGTTAATTCTTTGTTAATGATTTTGAAATACAAATGAAAGTATAAAATGCCAAATTGGCATATGAATTAACGTTTAGAAATGTTCCATGTCTGGTAGAAATTAAAGCGCATAACAATACATGTATTGCTAATACTTATAACTGCAAATTAAGGAAATAATTTTAAATATTAATTAAACTTATTGTTCTATTCGATTAACAGGATTTCGCCCTAATTGAGTTTGAAAGTGTTGAGAGTGTTCAAAAGCTGCTATCCAATGCCAGACACCTCAATCGAAGAAACATCATACCGGTGCAGTCTCATTATTTGAAGTTTGATGACACCGATGAAGTCAAGGAGGCCGATTTGCCTTTGGAATTTACTACAACGGAACCACCCACGGATGAGGAAATTGTACATACGCTGCAAAATGCTCGTTCGGTGAGAAAGTTGTAAGCTTTCTGGCTAGACTTACATTCACATTCTCTGCCCTAAACATCACCGCTGAACTTCATAACATTCCGTATTCAAGCAATTGTTTTGACATCTACGTGTTAATTTTGTTAATCCTAGTTTATTTCGGGATTGTTTTTGAAACTGTGTCATTTTTTAAATGTTTCATTTAAGATATCCGGACAGATGTCCTCGCTGTACAAATTGCTCAGACTTCCGGACTTGGGGCAACTATTACGTTTCTTAATATGCCATCAGTTGGAATCCGCGTTCTCCGGTCTTTTCTCCAATTGCACTGTCTTACCGTTCGGATCAACCGTTAATGGATTTGGAAAATTGAACTGCGATCTGGACATGGTTATGTCTTTAGGAGAACCCACGCCGCATGATGAAGTAAGGGTTTGTTCGTGCATTCATTATGTTTGTATTCGAGAGGTGTTCGTTAAGTTTCCGCTATCATGTTTTAAAAATAAAAACGTCTGCATGGATTGTAATGAAATGTGTTGGCAGAATTCTTCCATCATTGCTAAACATCGTGCTTCAACATTAAAAGATACGTTTCAAAAATTACACGTGCTTAAAATTGGAAAGCAAAGATGGAGTCTGAGGAGTCAGTGACTTTTCAGCGGTCTTTTTAACTTTTGAAGGCATTTCAGGAACAGAAATAAGTGACATGTTTAAGGTCCGTGTAATGTCCATACATTTGGTCTACCAGTTGATTGAGAAGTTCAGAAATGTGAAAGATGGTGAGAGAAGTGGTCGTTGAGTGTCTCGAACAGTTGCCGAAGGCTTGTACATTTATTGAGCAAGGCAGACATACGCTACTAAAAATGCAGTTCTCAAATTGGACATTTTTTCAATAAAGATGATGATTACGAGTATTTCTCCACCAAATTTCATTAAAATTCGTAAAGCTGTTTTTTTAAATAATGCTTGCGGAAAATTAATGAACACCCCCATATTTGTCCAACCTTTTAAGAACTAAATACTTTTCAACAAGAGTTTAAAATGTTTTGGCATAACATAATGTTTTTCCTAATGTAGTGATTCTGAAGCTTGTTTTTTAATTTTTAAATATCAAAATTTGTCGCAGTTTAAATGGGAGATGAATTCCGTAACTTCAAAGTTGAGAGGATGCAAATTATTTTATTGATAACTGGTGCACGCTATTAGTCTTCTGTTGGCCTTTTGCTGAATTAATGCCTTTTATCGAATGAATCGAGTAATAACTTTACTCACACCCAACAATAAAATCAGGATATTATATGAGGATATTTTGATAAAACATGAAGGCTCAATGAATACGGCGTAGAATTCCTCTAAAAAAACTTGCCTTTTTCTATTATGCGTAGAATTCATCGAAGTTGTTCTTTCACACCAAAACCACGTTGACCAATAACCGATATCAAGTGCAGCGTTATTTGGAGAACCTGAGTGATGTCATTAACTGCTATTTACCAGGCTGTGTCTCTGTACAAAGGATATTGCAAGCTCGGGTTCCCATTGTTAAATTCAGGCACCAGCTGGTAGACACAGACTGCGATTTAACCATAAATAACTTGTGAGTAATCCCGCATTTTCTAAATATTTGAATAAACTTCGTCGTTTACGCATTGCTCCAACACGTGCTGCTTTTTTGATGTATTGTCCCATTTATATTCGATAGAGGTGGAGTCTACATGTCAGAGTTATTGTACTTGTACGGCGAGTTTGACTCTCGCTTGCGTCCATTGGTATTCACGGTTCTAAAATGGGCCAAACTAAACGGCTTAACGCAAGATGCCCCTGGAAATTGGATCACAAATTTTTCCCTGATCCTAATGGTCATCGTGTTCTTGCAATCGCGGCCCAATCCCATCTTGCCAAATTTGGAAGGCCTGCGCAAATTATCCGGTACGTAGCAACTATTCATTTCGTTTGCAATCTCAAGCTTCTGTGAATTTTGTTTACGAAATTGTTTCAGTAAATAAAAGTTGCGTTTGTTTAGGTGAGGCACACCATAGGGTTTCAGACGGAGTGGACTGCTCATTTTTGAGGGATATTAGCAAGTTTCCAGAGATAAATAACACGGAACAGCAAGGTAGGATTTGCAAACTGCAATAACTTATGTATATATATAAATAGGGTATTTATAATATTTGGATATTTCAACATTAAATTATCAGTATGGTCCAATGCATCAACCAAGAGGCTAAAGCTCTCTTTCTTATATTTCCAATTTGGTTATTTGTTGACTAGTGGAGGTGTTTGACAAACTGATCATATGCAGAAGTACATTGTCACTTAATTCCACTTTTGACGTCTTTCCCAGACTTAGGGGGGTAGTTTTGGAGTTTCGGATCTTTGAAACTACTAAATGCCCAATTAAATGTCCAACAAAAATATGCCACTAAATGCCCGATTAAATGTTCGAAAAAATGTCTGATTTGTTCGAACCTTTCGAACAAAAGGTCTGATTAAATGTTCAAAAACGTGTGTGATTAATTGTCTCAAAAAATGTACGATTAAATGTCCAAAGAAATGTATGATTAAATTTTCGAAAACATGTGCGACATTTAGTCAGACAAAATTTACCGTTAAATGTCTGATTAAATTTCTGAAAAAATGCAGTGGTTTTCTGAAATTGAACGAAATGTCCGATTGAATATTCGAAAAAATGTGCGATTAAATGAGTTAAAAAAATGGCGTCATAAATTAAAATTCTGATGATAACTTCATTCGTTAAAATTCAGATGACGTCATTTCATAAATAATGATCATGTCATCACTCCATAAATTCTGATGATGGCGTCTTCATTTACTACGCAGTATTAGATGTAGTTCTACCTTACAAAAACTGCAAGATAGCACATATATGCTCCTTTGTCTTTTTCATCTTAAGTTTCTTTTGTCACGTAAGCAACAAAGTTAAAACTACGAATGCAACTTGTTCGCATCCCTTGAATGCAACCAAAGATTCCTTCAGTTTATTCCAAAGTAACAACATCCAACTGACGAAACTTACCGACTTCACCTACGTAGACAAACGCTCGAAAATGAGGATAAACTTTATCAAATTTCTAACTTTTTTCTGTCTTCGTTTCAGGTGATCTGTTGGAGCACTTCTTCCATTATTATGCCACGTTCGATTTCAAAAACCGTGGACTTTCCGTGAACGCTGGCTCCGATGTCATCAAACCCGAGCACTGCGCTCTGTACATACAGAACCCGTTCGAAACCCACCTGAATGTCTGCAAAAACGTGAATGCCGATGAAATGCAGCGCATTCGGGAGCGATTCGAAAATGCCCTTTGGAAGCTGGAGTTGTCCAACCGCTCCAATGATGACAATTCTTGGGGACTGTTGAATTTGTTCGATGTCCGATCGCAGAATCAAGACATAAAATTCAAGAGCTTCGTCATCAGGGATTTATTTGATAAGAACTCGCCCGAACACAGCGGCAGTTCGCAAAAGGTAGCAAATTCACCTAATGGCCCTGTGGCAAAGGACGCTGATGAATCCACAAACAGTGACGCTGATAATCTTCCTTCTAGAAACAGAAAAAGTCAAAACTCCACCAAAAAAAAAGACTTGGTTAATCAGTTAAAGTTGGAAAGATTCCTCCAGAGTGCATTCGCGGTGGCTAAGTCCAAAAACAAGGACCCTGTTTCCATACAGAATAAAAGGAAGAAAAAAGCCATGAAAAGGAAGGAGGGGAAGGAAAAGTGGACCTTCTAACGCGTTTTGGTGCCAAAGCTAAAATGCTGGTGAAAATTTTCCCGAGGGTTTGTATACGTTTTTCATACGGATCAAATTCGGTGTAGCTTTATTGTGGCCCGCCGTGGATTGCCACGCCACCACGCTGAGGTAAGGCGGACTCGAGGTGGGAGTTAGTTGCATGTATGTTTTTTTGTTTTTCTAAATTACCATGTTAGTAAAATAAAGGTTCTTTGAATATAAATTTAGGAAAATCATTCGACATTTATTGGTAGATTTTAAAGGAAGTTTAAAAATAGCGCCATTTTCTTCACAAGAAAGAATTTTCCAATTTTTCCCAAAATTCAAGGGCGCCAGTGAGGTTTTTCAGAGCTGGAAAACCTGGACAAGTCAGGGAAAAATGACTTATTTTGAGAAAGGCAAAGAAATTAAACGTATTCATGTTGTCACAGTCTGAAATTAACGTTTCTACGTTATAAGCTCAGGGCTCATTTGCAAAATGCTTAAAATTTTTTGAGGACATGTTTACGAATTTTTCACCAATTTCCGAGCACAAATTTACAAAAATTTTACTTTCGTAACATAAATTTGCAAGACTTCCAAATTTTTCCAGCACAGATTGGCAAAATTTTCAACTGTATCCGAGGTGAAGTTTGCAAAATTTCCTACAAATTCCGAGGACAAATTTGCAAAATTCAATCTTTTCAGAGTACAAATTTTGTAAAATTGTTAAAATTTTTCTTTGTTAATTTTGAACAATTTTCAAAATTGTCAATGGTAAATTTTGCAAAATATTGAATGATGTTCTGTCTCGATTTTTCAAAATTATGGATAACATTGGCCTATTTCAATTTTGACATTGTCATTGGTCGGTGAAATTTGATTACAAACCTGGAAATGTCAAGGAAGCTGAAATTGAAATTTCTGGGAGAACCCTCTATATGCAGGTAATTTGAAGAAAATACAAATAAAATGAATATAAATCCTTGATATAAATACATCGCACACAAAGTGAGATTCAAGCATCATTTAATCTTTCCAGTAAAAAGTTCTTTCTCGGATTTGAAGTTTCTAGGTCGCCTGGAACATCAGTACACCCAGAAGGACAGGTGTATTGATCACGGAATACGTTAGATTCCTGGTATTTTTTTTTAAATTTAAAAATGATTTTATCTTTGTAACAGTCCTACAGATATGATAATTTGAAGCAGAGTATGAGTGCCAATTACCAGCCTACGATTTCTCCATTTTTCTCATTCTCGTAGCGCAACCACTGGTAAAGCGGTTCGTAATATTCCAAGATGGCCTCCGCCAGCACTTGACGTTGGCCTGTAAAAAGCAGCATGACTTCCTCCCATGGTTTACTGGAGCCCAAGCGTAACACGGATCTGAAAAAGGGAGTTATAGTGTGACGAGTAGCACCAAATCTCAATTTGGGTTCGTTTAAACTGTAGTTAATATTATCGGTCGTCAAACTAAAATTCCATCAAAGTTCCGTAGAAATACGAGTGAGGTTCATTAAGTTTCCGCAATCATTTCTTTTTTAAAAAACAACGAATTTATGGATTTTAATGAAATGTGTAGAAAAAATTCGTCCATCATTCCTGAACAATATTTCAACATTAAAACATAAGTTTCGATGTGCAAAGATGGAGTCTGAGGAGATAGTGACTGAGCAGCGGGTTTTTTTTTCAATTTTTCAAGGCATTTCAGAAACAGAAATGCGCGACGGCATTTAAGGTTCGAGTAATGTCCGAACGTGTGGGTCTAGGAGTAGATTGGTCAGTTGAGAAATCTGAAAGATGGTGAGAGAATGTGGACGTTGTGTTTCCCAAACAAATTCCCGAGGCTTAAACGTATTTTGAGCCAGGCATAAACTCGCTCCCAAAAATGCATCTTCCAAAATGGACAATTTTTTGAATTATAGGGGTCGTTTACGTGGATTTCTCTACCAAATTTCATAAAAATCCATACAGCCGGGTTTTTTAAAAAAAATGACTGCGGAAACTTATGCCAAAAGCTTGTATTTGGCTTACTTGAGTAATTTCCCTGCCTTTTCCGAGTCGTATATACTGCATCTATGAAGCCGAGGTGCCTTTTCCCCTCTGTGCATTTCTGTGCACAGAGCCTTATGAAACTGCACTTGAATGAAGCTACTGATGAAATACCTAAGTTTGACAGAGAAAGGCGGTGAAAAATCACAGGATTGTGCAAGTTTGAATGTCTTGAGATTACATTCATAATACGCAGTTTCGTTTTTACTCACCTTATGTAGGGAGTGTTATCCGGAATATGGTACTTCGCGCCGGGGTCAAAATCTCGTTCGGTACGCTCGACGGGCGAAGTCACACCTTGGTATTTATACCTTTTTACAAAAGTAGATTTTAAGTAATAATCAGTAGAATATAATAATAATAATAGGATATAAGTAATAATGGCCTGCGAATATTTTCATATTGTTCGGTGAATTTTGTCCCCTTTGTCACCATGATTTGTCCCAAAACAGGTGTCTAAAATTAAAGCTTAGCAAAGGTTGGGCATTTATTTTACATTTCGGAGACCTGATACGTGCACTAATCGGGCTATAAAACAAATATAACAAGGTACCCCCAGACCTGGAGTAGTCAGGGATCCAAAATTAATGCTTCTACGTGGTTACCTCAGGGCCCATTTCCAAACTTTTTAATCTTTTTTCAGTACAATTTTGCAAAATTTTCAACAATTTCAGTAGACAAATTTGCAAAATTGTCCACAGTTTCAGACGAAATTTACCTATTTTCAAATTTTTTCATTTTTTTTTAGGTTTATCTTGCAAAATTTCGAACTTTTCCCGAGGACATATTTACAAAAATTTTAACAGTTTCCGAGGACAAATTTGCAGCATTTACAACAGTATCTGAGGACAAATTTGCAAAATTTTTACTCTTTTCCGGAAGACAAATTGCAAAATTTTTAATCTATTCTGAAAACAAAATTGCAAAATTTTCCACGTTTTTCGAGCACAAATTTTAAAAATTCTCGACTGTTTAATTTCGAGTGCAGGTTTGTAAAATTTTCAACAGGATCCGAGGAGAAATTTGCAAAAGTTTATAAAGAAAAAAATGTTCGAGTACAAATTTGTAAAATTATCAGAAAATTGACATTAGTAAATATTGAAAAATATCTTGTAGATTTTGCAAAATCGTTGATAACATTGGCATATGTCCATTTTGTCGTTGGTCAGGGACCACAACCCTGTATGATGGATCAAGTTGTATTTGCAACTTTTTTAAACTTTTCCTGAAGTTTGACATGTGAAATTTGTATATTCCCCACGTAAGATATATCTATGCATTTATCGACATGTTCATGGAATACAATTTTTATTTTTAGAATTTAAAGACCTTGATAAGCTTTTTATCGTAATTTTTATATTTACTTAATTAAAAATGACAATGTATAAATAAAAACAACGTAGTAAAATTCGGAAACTTCTGCAGTTAAGAGATGTTTGCTAAATAACTACAGTAATTACAGATTTTAACAAATTATGCTTAACAAACCTTAATTGCCACCATCTTCTGTTGGCGTTGGACGTTTCAAAATCTCCTCTGAAAAGTTCCCATCTCCATTTGTCCATCGCTAAACTGAAGGGAATTAATGGAAGCTTCATCAGGGCTTGTTTCATCAAGAAATTAATATCCTCTTCTGAAAAATAAATATACAGCGTGAAAAAAAAGTCTGTTCCCGCCCAAAATCCACAGAACGGGTTCAAATATGAAAAATCGGATATGGCCCCTGGCTTTGCCTAGTTTTTGTTAATAATAATAATAATAAAGTTACCATATGGTGCGGAATGCAACGGTGCCCAAACCATTTGGCCCCAAGGCCCATTGCAAGGGTATTTAGGTGTTAACTTTAAAACGGTGATAGGTACAGCAATAAACTCAATTCAGAAAGTGGTTGGGCGTCGTAAAATTAGTTTAATGGCTCTATTTGCAACATTTAATAATCGATCGCCAACAACAAATAACTTCCGGGCTTCTTGTATGTTTGCACCTTTACATACCAATACCATCGCTACATTGCAGGAAAGCTCGATTCCTATAACAAACCCGGTTCTAGAGCTTTCCTGCAATGTAACTACCGGTATGTTAACGGGTGCAAACGTACAAGAAGCCTGGAAGTTATTTGTTGTTGGCGATCGATCATTAAATGTTGCAAATAGAGCCATTAAACTAATTTTACGACGCCCTACCACTTTCTAGCTCGTAGTTGACTTTTTTGCTGTACCTATCACCATTTTAAAGTTAAGACCTAAAGACCCTTGAAATGGGCTTTGGGGCCAAATGGTGTGAACACCGTTGCAATTCGCACCCTATGGTGACTATATGTTCCCCATATCCGATTTTTCATATTTGAATCCGTTCTGTAGATTTTTGGGGGAACAGACCTTTTATTAACGCTGTATAGAGCTGTAAATTGCCAAAACATTTTAGGTTTAACTGCATGTACTTTATACAAACTGTTGCAATAGAATCAAAAGTGTGGGATTTAATTAGGCAACCGATGCTCCTATTATTCGGGCACGTAAGTCGTAATAAATAATTATTCAGGTTTATTATTGACAACACATGGGTGATGCAGCGCGTTATGTCCTATCAAGCTCTTAACACATGATAAATCCCAACAACAATTGTGTGATATATTGAAACTCGATAGGCAATATATTAAAACAATTTAAATATAATACAATTTCTGTAAAAATATTGTAACATGATTAACAAGTAATTTTGATTAACAAGTAGTTTAAGTAATTTATTTTGACACTTCATCTCATTTTAATTCGCCGACTTGCAATAAATGTGCTTGCAATTGTCATAAACTTTCTCAAATGAGATTTAAATATATCAATATTTTACGTGCACACTTGTCCGCGATTTTAATGACCGTTTGCAGACAGCGTGTAATTTTTATTACTTAATATATTCGCCATTTCGAAAGCTTGAATGCTGCGCTCAGCATTAAACATATAACATTAAACTAAAATCTAGATTGCCTAACGAAATCCTGTTAAAATAGTTTTATCCTGAACACTTATGACCCTTTTAATTCTTAAAGTATTTAAAATTTGTTTGCATAAAGAGGGAGATTATCAATTTTTAATGGGTTGCGACGATTTGGCTCTGCAATTTCTTTGATAATTTATTCATTTGCGTTCGAAGTGTTTACCTTTTGTTTTTACTAATGCCCTGATAATTGCTCTGGTCTTTTTCAGTTAACTTTTTTTGATGGTCAGAATATTCTAGAGTTTTCTATGTTTATTCTTGTCGGCCCATGGTATGATAAAGGTCCAGGGACAAAACCATCTACCTGCATTTAAATCAATGTTCGTCTCAGATTCGACTGGAAATATGCCTTTTCAGTTCTGAAAGGGTTTAAAAATACATAATAATCGATAATTATTAATTTTGCAAAAAAAATATCAAAAATGAAAAGAGCATGCATGCATCTTGGAATAAAAAGGTTGTTCCTTTGTTACGAACATTCATTTAACAAAATGTGTATAGCAGGTCATACACGGGGAAAGTATGGCAACTTGTCAATTTTAGGCGTGTCCGAAAAGTCAAGCGCATATTTTTGAGCATTTTACTAACCATCGCTTTTGAAAGAGAACATTTCAAACTGATGGTAATTAGACTTCATTTATGTTTTTATAATTGACAAATTAAGAAATTCATTTCTCGTAATTCACATTCTAAAACTAGAACTTTTTGAACATGGAGTATTTCCAGATATAACTTTCCTCGTGTTTGGCCAGCTTTTAGGCAGATGCTGAACGAAAACCATGAACGAAAATGTCAAAAATTAAATGGACGAAAGCTCTATTTTGTCGCAATAAATCGCAATAAATCTATTCAAACATAAAGGCATAAAATGATAACCGAAGAAGTCAGTCCAAACCACTAAATACATGCGAGAAAAGCGGTGACGTTTTCAAGATGGCGTCAACGACCGTTTATAGGTGACGCTGCAATCGCTAGAAGTAGAACAGTGTCTATGCAGGAAAAGGCTCAATGTTTAAATACACGTTTGAGAAGAAGGGATGTGCAACGCTACATTGAGCGTTAATTATCCGTAAATTACAAGATTCTGCTTTTTCCAACCGATGGATTGGATTGGACGGTGCAACTCGATGTATGAATGCGGGACATAAATGCTTTTGACTAATATAATAGGGTCCATTCAACTCTACATGTATTGCCGGATACTGAGACATTTAGTATTGTGATAATCTCCGAAGAGTTAATGGACAAAACTTGAGAGTCACTGCTTGAGACTGCAAATTGTATATTGAAATAGAGAATGTCATTAAAATAAGTTTGGAATGTAGGCCTACAGTATATACTTGTATATGGACATTCCTTTAAATCATCTGACAAGTCAGTGTTATGCTGCAGTATTCACAATGAACCAATTATAATGACAAAAACGGTCTTTGACGCCATCTTGAAAACGTCACCGCTTTTCTCGCGTGTATTATTAATTATAATGTGCGGACTGACTTTTTCCGTTATCACTTTATTTTTATATGCAGTATAGATTATACGATGAATGCGATTTATTACGACGAAGTAGAGCTCTCGTCCATTTCGTTTTTGACACCTAAAAAGTAGAAATGAAGTATGGCAATCTCATCTGCTCATGAGCGACGGCCTTTTTTGTCTTTAATTATTTATTCATTGTTAATGCAGCATTAGGGTACGATCACAACAAAAATTTAAAATTAAGCATGCTAATTTTCGTACCACCAGCGCCAACCAGCGGCACACAATTGGTAATGCATTTAAATTACCAACCGTTTGCCCGCTGGTTGGCGCTGGTGGTACGAAAATTAGCATGCTTAATTTTAAATTTTTGTTGTGTTTCTGGCCTTACTCAACACAGTATACATCGATGGAATAAACTATAGTACTCGGTCGTTGTTAAAAAACAATTCACTCTATTGTCCTTCATAATATTACTTAGGGGCACATATGTAGGCTACTTATCATACTTGCATAACTATAACGTACAGTATACATGTATGTAATACCAATATGGTCACTCCGCGCATTACTCATGTCCATATTCGCAGCGCCAATTTCCCGATTAGCGAACAGTACCCAAAACTACTTGTGAGAAATAATGTGCAGCAGACGACAAAAAATTGGCAGCGTTTTCTTTATCAAACTGCATTTATCACTTTCATTCCTTTCAAACATTGCTATCTAATACATGTATATAAAGAAGAAAACGTGTGGTCGTGTTTGTGGGCAGGGGCCATTCAAAAAGATCGTGTTTGGTTTAGGGGTCATTCAAAAAGGACGTGTGTGTGGTTTAGGGGTTATTCAAAAAAAACGTGTGTGTGGCCTAGGGTCCATTCAAAAAGAACGTGTGTGTGACTTAGGGCCATTCAAAAAGGACGTGCGTGTGACTTAGGGCCAATCAAAAAAGACGTGTGTGTGTGGCTTAGATAGGGGCCGTTCAAAAAGGACGTGCGTATGGCTTAGGGATCAATCAAAAAGGACATGCGTGTGACTAGGTGCCAATCAAAAAGGACGTGCATGTGACTTAGGGGCCAATCAAAAAGGACGTGCGTGTGACTAGGAGTAATTCAAAAAGGACGCCATTACCCAGGTCAATGTTTATGATTTCTGTAATTTTCCCCAGGAAACGCCGGGATTTACCGCAAGTAGTATACATGTAAATATACTTAGCCAATTGGGCAAGGTGACACGTTACTGGCCATACTGGTATTACGTATACTGTGATATAAAGTTTGCTTTTTCGCTTTATAGCGCTATTTTAAAAACCACAATGAACCATCCCTACTTCCATGTTAATTGTTTGAAACTTGGCGCAAAATTTGGGATTTGTATACACAAATTCAAAATACAATGTACTGTACAAGTATACTGTAGATGCAATTAATATACCTGTAGGTGAAACAAAGGGGGAAACGCGCAATTGGAATGAAAGATTTCACCACGACGCGACGAATCCATTATCACATCACCCACTTTAGTGCATGGTTTCCAAAAAAAAAAAAAAAACAGTTGAAAACATGCAAAATTGGCTTAAATGTACATTACGACTGAAAATGCGGGATTTTGCCTTTGTGCCGACTCTTTGTTTGGTGCAATGACAAAAATGAAAAAGTGCCAAATTGCCTGTTTGAACGGTTGGGAAGAACGGCATGACAGGTCTACTAATTATTCCGGTTAACGTTAATAATGGCCTTGGCGATAAAGAACTTTATTCTGTTATGTGGCAAATATCCCATTCTGCATATACCCGCATTGATATAAATGTATTGTCCGAAAACGAGATTGTACAAAATACTCGGATGGCGTCACGTGGAGTACTTGCTATATCATTGGTTGTAGCGCCTCTTGCGGAGAGAATTGTTGCATGGTGTCATCTTTAGCACTTACCACAGTGCACTTACTCTTCAAGTACAGTCAGGGGTGGGCTAGCCAAGGTGAGAGAATAGGTAAAACAACACCGATTGTTAATTAACTCATAATTTGACGTTGGAAAGAAAGGAAGGAGGAATATAAAAAGCTCCCACTGGCCTATAAGACCAGTGCAGTTTTAAGAGCACTTCAACTTTATTTGACGATAACTGAATAATAGCACTTCTGGAGCCATTTTCAAACGGTTGCACATTTCAACGAGTCGGAACCAATAGTGAACCATCACGATTTCGGCGGCATATTTTATATGAAGACCTATTTTGATTTTTAAGCAACTTTAAGGGGAAGTCGTGCAAAATTTATACAATACCGTTATAATTTTAAAAGTTTTTTCCGGCTAAACTTCGTTTACAATAGCACGCAGATACATGCTTATAGCGTGCCAACGTAACGCTCAACACGAATTTTAAAATATGGCAAATGACTTCGCTGGTAGGGTTGAGATGACAGAAATCCCAAAAGTTGGTAAGTGTAAAAATATTAAGCTTAATAACTTAATTGTAGTGTGCTAAATAAATTTAAGGTACATGTAGATAATATGGCGAATGCACTTGCTATAATGCGATGGCCTCAAATAAGCGCAAAAGCTGTGCTAAAAATGTAATTTGATGTTCCAGCTATCAGCGGCCGTTGTTATATAGGTACTTTTACAATATGTTCGTGTATGCCGTTGTATAATTCCTCAAAGTGTCTAGAAAATGGAAATGAAAACTATAAGAAGCAAATATCGACATTCAAAAATTGATCGAAGAAATTTGAAGACAGAAAACTAAGATGTATTCCCCATCTTGCCAGTTTCAGTCAACGTTATTTGAGAAAATGGTATAATTGTATTTTTTTTTGTCTTCTAAATATGGAATGAACGAAATTATCAGTGATCATTGTTATTTATTATCTCTGACAAGTATTTTTCATTAATTTTTTATTAATTTCCAAAACATTGCATCACAATGGAGCATAAAAAAATTCCATTAACTTCCACATGAATCGTCAATTATGCACACGCAAAGTTAGATTTCTTATTGCGAATTGTACAAAACCTCGATTAATGTAATCCATTGTCAAAGCTTATTAGTTTCAATTCAGTTTCGTTGGATTTACCGATTAAGTCAGATTTAAATCGTGGTTTATCTGGTATTGATCAGATGCCCGAGAAGTCCCTCGCTATGAAGTTGTAGCAATGGGCACACTTGTTTTTTTGCTTAATATGAATTAATTCAAATACGTTGATTATCCTCGTTACGAACTCGTCGTTTCAATAAAACAACATGACAGGGCGATATGAGAAGTGCATGGTACACTCTGTCTCGAGGTTTTCTTGACCCACGCTCATAGACCTTGCGGATATTTCCTCCTGTCATGACTCAACGTACGAGCATCTTCAAATCACGCGCAGATGTTAATTGTGTGATTGAGAAAAAAATATCCCTGGTACTTAAGACTTATAAGACTATAACTAGGGCATGTCTTCAATAAAATGGCTGCAAACCATGTACAATATACAATGTATAGAATTGCAAGTTACGCATCATGTACGATATAACGTACAGTAGATGAGACACAACGACTTTCATAACTTTAGCATAGGATGACGAGCAGGTACTTGAAAATGGATGGCCAAGGCGAAGTTGAAGGCCCGCTAGTTCGATGCGAAAATTTATATTCAATATCAAAATACACTTACTAGCTGTGTCTCAGAAATTAACGATAGCGCCGAAAAATGGCTGATTTGATTGACAGCATACTGGCATATTTCTCTTATGACTTGGTCGATCCCTGTTTAGATAAATTGTTAAAACTCCATGCATACTTGCATTCGAACAAACGCATGAATATGCATGACCACACAAAAGTTTGGTATGTTTCTGGATGTTATTTTTTAATGACAAGGAATGGAGAGCGAAATATACATCTATTTTGTTGAAATTTTAGAATTAGGCGTCACCGTTCCTAATACATGTACAGTGTACGTACCAACCCCCCCCCCCCCCCCCCCCCCCAGCTAAATAACAGTATATACATGTATATAAAGGATCACTTTCTGTTATTTTTTAATCAAAGCAGATATAGTTGTAGTGTTAAAACTGTATATCAGAGATGATTATAACAACATTTGACAGCATCGGTTGACAAAGCTTGTACCTAAAGTTTTCATAAGTAATGTTTGGGACTTTGGGCTACAGTATATCAAGTTAAATTTGAATTACATTACATAATTTTCTAGCAATATGACCTTTACGAGTATTAAATGACGGAAATCAATGTTAAACAAATTCAAGGTGATATTGAACCTGTTTCAAGGTTGGTACCGGTAATAATATTGAAATCATTTTGAACAAAAGATTGGTCGTTTTTTCCTATATTGTTACTTAAAAATGTAACCAATTTCAGAAGATTGTGCATTTAGAAGAGCCTGCGCAAGATTTGTATTTGCGATCGAAAATAATTTACTCAGAATGGCACTCTATAATTTCCTCCTGCTAAAAAAAAACTTGGGGAATTGTTAAATAAATTGAGCTTGCAGTCCATTCAAACCTTTTTGGATTTTCCATCCTTTGAATGTTAAATATGGGATGAACGCTAACATTATGTTGGCAATTACAGCGTGGAAATGAAAGAGAACTCCCTCTTTGCTTATCATAATACATTTTGTTCAATTGCCATTTGGTGTTTACAGTATTTTCTTCTGAGTATAATGTATAATTTAAAAATCAAATGTTACCTCACGAACATGTAAGTTACAGTATATACTGTAGATACTAGTATTTAATGCTCCGGATGTCCGTGAGTCATTAATCACCACGAATTTTATATTACGTATATGCACGTCATATTTCTAAAATGTGAATAAACTTTTACGAAAAGCCACAAAAATAATCCCAGCATGTCACCAAACGGAAAGAGGCAAAATTTATAATTTGAACATATTTTGTTGTCGCTGATAAAATGTATTCAAAAGTTGATTAAAGCTAAATTTCAATTGTAGTGTTTCGCCCACGAAGTTTAAATAAAGCATGGCCAAAATTGTAAAATATTTTTCTGACTAATTTCAATCCATCCAAACGCGTACTGTATTATGACGTCTTTCAGATCAGCAGGATTTGAGATTATTTCTGCTTTTTTGCCAGCCTTGAAATTTCATCACAAGGCCAATTGTGCGCATTATTTCAGCTATTCCGTCAATTACGACATACTCTATATTCATAATTGAACTGGTTGGCGATGGGATTCTACTGTATATTTGTTGTTCGACTCGTTGTCTGGGTCACAATTACATAACCAATTTCAACCAGTTTTATTGGCATTCTGACATTTATGGATGACGTATCGCATCTACAGTATGATCAAGTTGGTCTTTTGATTCGCTAAGTACATTATGTATGACTATTTTGTGGGAAAATGTTCACAGCTTGTCATCAACCAATGGAGAAAAAAAATTGTTGACAATATATTGTAGGCGTTGGGGACGAATCAATACGCCGTGTCGTGATATGGCTGTAACATTGACCCAAATACGTTATTTCAAATCACAGTAGCTTGTACTGTAATTTGACTTTGTGCATGTGTAAATTAGCATGTCACAATTACATTGTACATGTACTGTAGGTATCGTGCATGGAATGATTACACCTCTAAAAAACAAATCTTGATATGCAATTTTATCAAATGCTAAATTAATGAAATTCGCAAATTTACTGAAAGGTGGCGCACCGTCAACAAACGCAATTTTTCCACGTTTACGCGATCAAAGAGAAAAAAGAACTTTTGCACTTGTACTTTCTGTTATTTACATGTAAACGGCAGAGCAATTAGAAAACCGGAGAAGTTGAAACATTTATTTGAAGATTGCATGGAAACACAGGAATAAGGGGCCATTCAAATAGGACGTCCTCATTTTAAGTTTTGGACGTACGAATGGGGGGAGGAAGGTGGTCCTGATTGACCGAACACAATGCGGTCAGGGGGTAGAGGGAGTCCAATTTTTGGAAAATTGCGAGGACGCCCTTTTTTTTAAAAAAAAGAAAAGGAACTTTATTAAGGGAAGGCATATTATTATTTTTTGATGCGAGAGTTTTCTCTTTTGTAGTGAAATAGAGGGAAATTTGGCAAAAAAAATATATATATATATACGAAACTATCCACTTGGGTAGGATGGTTATGAACATAGATTAGATTAGTTTTATGAATGTTCGCAAATGTACTGTAGATGTTCATGACGTGAATGTCTCCAATTGTTTGAATTTCCAAAGTTAGTGAGGTACTCATCCTACATGCTTAAGTATACACAGTAACGATAATGAACGTTGGGTTACCCTAGAAGTTACAAATTCGTAATTTAATTTTGTTTTGCTTGTTTTTAATTCAGAACATGAAGATGCCAATCACAACAGCGATAAGACGAACAAAGAATGCACCATCAAAGCTGATGGAGTTCCGATTCATTGTGCCTCAGAAAGTAGTACACTGTCGAGCGAAGTTATTCTGACAGTGTCTGACTCTGTTGACGATGATAATTCTGAAAAACCGTCAAGATGCTCAGCGATTTGGCCACCTCGCAAAAAATTCGCACAATATCTCATCATCTTGATAAACAGCTGTTTGATATGGGGGATTCTTTGGAGCATAACGCGGGATGATGCTGTTCCTGGAGGGCATCTTTTTGCTCTCACTATGCTCATCGCCGCCTGTTGGATTTTTGGTGAACTTTTGGGCAAAGTTAAACTACCCGCACTTTTGGGCAAGTTTGGTTTTCTTATAAATGTAATTATGTATAACTTGTGCTTTGATTGTCATTCCTAAACTACAAAGGATTTTTTAACTTTCCACAAATATTTATGCTCATGCAAAGTAACTTTAAAATTTGGCAAACTTCCCTTTTTTATCGCATGATCCCAACATTTACATTAATTATGCATTGTCTCTTTTTTGATGGGTAAGGCACAAAGTCTTCAATCTAGGTTATTTTTTTAAAAGTGTATTGAAGGCTGCTGCTGCTGCTGTAGATCCCATTCATGATCCATAATTTCTGCTAGAATCTGTACGTTTAGCCAGAATTTTCACAACCCGTGTAGTTTTCTGTGTAGATATATCGGTATGAAACAATGCAGATGATAATGTACCATATTAAATTAATTGTACCTTAAATAGATAATCAACATAACATCGTAAAACAATTATAACAAAACAATTCTTGGTTAGGAGCCAATTAGATTTCTATTAAGGGTAATTTATTTCAATGCCAACTTCCTATCATATACGCGGTTTGATTGCCAACGTTGTACGATATTACAAACCATTAAAAATATCAAACATGAGATATTTTATCCGATGCGTTGAGAAGTGTATAAATATATCAATAAATTCTACGACGCCTAAAAACGTAAAAATACGTAAAAGCCATGCATCGTAAATTCAGACAAAATCAGTGTTTTACACAACCGGAAACGATGTATGTTTGTGAATTTGTCAAATTTGTGTAAAACATCTCGGTTTTGTCTACATACATTGGGGTCGAATTTAAGATAATTTTTAAAACCTATAACTTGCCAAACTTCCCTTTCTTTATTGTATGATCCCAACATTTACATTAATTGTGCATTGCCTCTTTATATTCACTAATTTAATATTTAGGGTATGCTTGATAAACCATTTTTGATTAAAGCTAAAGTTTAACAACTAAACATTAGCTAATTTGAGAAAATTTGATAACGTATTCATGAAGGGTTTTAAGTTTAAAAATTCTAGGATGAATCCGGATTGAATTAAAAGCCAAAATAAAAAAATACTGTATTTCGATTACTATAGTGTATTAATAATTAAGTAGCGCATCAACACCTGTGGTTAATATCTGTGGTTATTAATCACAGGTTAATGACGTTTTTAAACTTAAAACCCTTCATCATGAATACGTTAGTTCAGCATTTCGTGGAGGGGAGAATGATGATTAATTTAATAGTTGACGATGATTACTTTGCTTGCTCATCATCGATTATGTTGCAATGGTTTTTACATTTTATTTCAGGTATGTTGGTCATGGGCTTTATCATTCGGAATTGGCCAATCCCAATTCCTCAATTAGACATTGCCATCGAATTGAGGCCTGACTGGGCCTCAGCTCTCAGGTTAGTGTGAATTAATATGACAAACAACGGGGAATAGCTTACGACGCTTGATATTAATGCGATTCAGTGTGAAATTATTTGAGCGTTAGCTACAAAAAATTATTAGCGACTGGAAATCATTAGTGTAGAAGCTGATCTTTGCAACACACGCAAAAATGTAAAGATTACGATTCATTCACTTAACGATATAATTCTACAGTATACGTGCATGTATATTTCAACTTTTATTAAGAAAAAATTAAAGGAGTAAATTTATTACGATGATATAATTTCAAATTTCTACAAACAAGTTCAAAATTATTTTACTTATTCGCTGTTGATATTAAGCACTCGCTATATAGCATACGGAATTTCATGCGATGTAAAGACGAAGCCATATGTTTCGAGTTGTATATAAAAGCCTCAAGAGATTCGTCAAAAGATTAAACTTATTTACTGAAAAGTGAAAAAAAAATAGGATAACATCATTATGTTATATTTGAGTAATTACAAGTAACACGAGCGACAATTAGCGACGCATTTGCCGCTGATAAATGGATATTTGCAAAATAATCAGTAAACAGGTGCACTATAGTCACTCCAAATGTCAAGTTGAAGACCTTGGCAAGATTGTTGCTACCTGCAGTTGACCAATATCAAAAGAAAGAATTACAATATTAGAATTTTCGGTTACAGGTATTAGACAAATTTTGAAATATATTTCTTTCAAGGAATTTCATTTTTGGTATTATGTTGTTATTGCTATGCCATTTACTGAATAAAAGTACTGCGTTGCAGTAAATTATACTTTTTTAATTTAACGCCCTTTTTAAACAAAGCGCTGCCCACTTTATCAAAATCTGGGCTTTTTTTCTCCTAATCCAGGAATGCCGCGTTAGCGATTATTTTAACTCGAGCTGGTATGGGATTAGATCCCTACAAACTGAAGAAATTAAGTTGGGTCTGTTTGAGACTGGCTTGTTTACCTTGTATCGCCGAAGGTGTTGTTGCCGGTGCCGTGGCTTATTGGCTCCTGGGATTTCCCTTGACGATGGGATTCACATTGGGGTAGGATTTTCTTCGATTAAATGTCTTCATGTATAGATTTTTCCGATTGCTACTTGAGCGGCTTATTTTTGTATTCAACTTGTCAGATTTGTGTTGGCTGGATTGTCGCCTGCCGTGGTCGTTCCACCGATGTTGCGACTTCAGGAAGAAGGCTGGGGTGTTGAAAAGGGCATCCCCACTTTAGGGGTCTTTACTGCTGGAGTGGACGATGCTTTATCGGTGGCCATTTTTGGCATCTTCTTAAGCATGACATTTTCAAGCTGTGAGAATCAATTGAATCTCGTGAAATTTTCCATGCAAATTTTATTACAGACTAGCTGTCATTTCTGATTGTCAAATAACGACGTGTTACCTTAAAATTGGCACAAACTGACAATCTTTAAAAGCTGCAGGAATGTACACATGCAAATGTGACTTACTCTTCATCGACAAAAACCTAATAGTTTACGACTGTTTCCTAGCTGCCTTATGGTTCACCATCATTCAAGGACCTTTGGAAATATTAATCGGAGTTGCCTATGGGGTTGCGATGGGAGTTGTTACGTGGTATCTTCCGAATAAAAATAGTGTAAGTTAACATTTCACTAGGTGTTTTATTCGAGCATTTTCAAAACAATATCAAATTAAACGTACTTTTAATTTTACAGAAATCGGTAGTTTTTCCAAGGTTTGCACTTCTATTTCTTGGAAGTCTTTTTGCCATTTTTGCCAGTAAGCAAATCGACTTTGCCGGTGCTGGTGCAGTAGGATGCCTTGTTTTTGCTTTCGTTGCTGCCATTGGCTGGAGGAAGGACAACAATAGTGATGTAAGTATCATTGCATTGAACATGTATCATTCAAACGTGAGCATCTGCTGGATTCTATTGCCTATAGTAAGTTAACTACATGAAATCTCACCATGAATAAATCTGCGGAATTCCTTTTGTAAACTCGAGGATTAACGAGTACAAATTTTCATTAAATTTTTATTTATTTTACACTAGTTGTACAGCTTGGTACAACTAACATGTACAAACGTAGTAAGACCTTAATTCTCGAACATAATTGCTGTACATGTAATTACAAAACATTTTGCATTAAGAATGGACCAGAAGTGACTTTCATAAATTTCGAAGGTTTTTTTTAATTTCAAAATTTCTGTTTATTAATTACTGAAATAGTTTCACTAATTATTTTTCAAGTAATTGCAATATTTCATTTTTTCTCTTCTGTTTTAAAAAACGTGTTTAAGAGTATCGGATTTGGTAAATGTTCTATAGAACTTTTAATTTTTGCCAACAGAAAGCCGTTGCACGGATATATGCCATAATTTGGTTATTCATGCAGCCAATATTATTCGGACTGATTGGGGCGGAAATCGCGTTAGAAAATCTTACGGCGGAACTCGTTGGTGAGTATTCATTATACAGGGTGCATGTTGTGGTTTATTTTTAAAAATGGCTTCGAAACTGATGGGTTTATATTTGTACTTGTATATTTTACTAGCTGTGCCCGGCCACGCGTTGCTGTGGCTTAGTATAATTCCTCTATGATACCTCATTCCCCCCCATATCATCTCTTCCAAGTCCCTATTTCACATCCCCCCCCCCTCGGTATCATCCCTTCCAAG